>LIAE01010439.1:25231-67311 GCA_002287525.1 Diploscapter pachys | reverse complement strand
GCGAGAACCAAAGCACTGCACTGGCGGTGAGAGAAGAGGCGACGAAAGACGATTTCGGTCGTTAGAACACGACAAATCGGACGAAGAAGGGTGAAAAAATGGGCGCGCGCGCGACGAAAAGAGGCAGCAAAGAAGATGACATAAAACCGAAAGAGGATTGCGAAAAACGAAAAGATAAAGAGAACGAAATGAGCGAGAGACAGCTGTGTGGCGCCAAAGACAGACTGGCAGAAATGCGGGAAATAACAGAGTCTAGAGAAGCCAGACCAACGAAATAACAGACGAAAGGAAAGAGACGCAGAGGGCAGCCGAACTCTCAATGAAAGAGTGAGAAGAAGAGCCAACGGACACGTCGCAGACAGGCAGCCAGGCACAATCAATAACCCACAAAAAAGACTCGGAATCCCGCCAAAATCGAAAATAACGTGAGAGAGAGGCCTCAGACTAACAGAAATGAGAAAAAGACGGCTGGAGTAGAGCGGCAAAAAAGGGCACGAACTCCCTTTTCCTTTCTTGGCTATTTTCCCGTTCGCTCTTTTTCCATGAATTCCTGCTGCCCCCCCTACTGAAAGGATATAAATCTATCGGCCACACCGCGAGCGAGCAGACCAACACCGAGCGCTTTTTCCTACTTCCAAACTGGAAAAAGAAGAGAATATGCTACTTCTTCTCTACGGAGAAAGAAAACTCGAGAAGAATAAAAGTTGTGTTGGCCGGAAAATAGCCAGAGCAAAACAAAAAATTGTTGACAGCTGCGAAGCGCACAATTTCAAAGCAATGTGGTAAACAGCCCTAAAGTGAGAGAGATGCTACTTTTGGTCAAAGATAAAGACCTACTGACTAAAGCTAATAGCGATAAATGAGAAGTGGGGCTACTGATGAAACGCAAAATAACCAGATCTATTTTTATGTTTCAAGAAAAATGACTCTAATGCTTACGACAACCCCTCTTTTCCGAAGCAATTAACGTAATTTTTATTTATCGGAGGATATATCTTATCAAGACTCACGAATGATCGTAAAAGTGGGTTAATGCAAGAAGCCTTCATCTTCGCGGTTCCACTGAAGATTTACGGGGAAATGCGCGACTGTAACCGAAACTATCATTCAACCGGATAAACGTACAAACTTTACGTTGATATTTGACGCTGATTTATATCAAAAATTAGGCTGCAACAAAAGTGTTTACAAACACGAATCAAAATAGCAGCAGGGATACTTGGTGCCTGGAAATTCAGAAAACCGAACTGAACCGTAAGGTATTCAAATACTCTCAAACTAAACTGAATTGCTAACATTACTGTCTAGCGAATGGTAAGTCCGAATAAGTTTTTGATATCATCAAACCCCTCAAGCGTGCAAACCTATCTCTGATACTACAACCATTCCAACGACCCATATCCTCTTCCACGCCTACGATCTTTTGTTACTCAACGATGCAAGCGCGATGAAGAATCGGTTACAGATCGAACGCAGAGAGGTTTTTCTTCTACCTTCTTAGAGATGCAGCGGGTCTTCTAACTCCATTCTTGCAAAGGAAGAAAATTGTATCTACCTAATCTATGTGACCTCAGTTCGGGAACAATGAACTCATCGACAAAACTACCATAATCCAACCAAAACGAAACTAGATATTGGCGGATAAAAACTACAAATAAAAGTTTTTCTACGCTAGACCTTACAACACACGCTGAACCTCTTCACGTTCTAGCTTGTTCGAGTGAGGGTACCAGTGAAATCACGCGGACTGATCAGAAACCATGATCGTCGAATTGAATTGATAAACAAATCACTTTGGAAACAAATTACAACTCATACTAGCAGGATTAGAAGATTATTGATAACTCAAGTGGTCAAAAATCCATGAAATTCACTTAATTTTCACCCCGTTGTTGCCGCATTTCTGATCGAAGAACAAAACAACCAAACTTCAGTAAATCTGCCATCGATTTAGAAAAAATACTCCACACGTGTGAAAAACTGACCATGTAGATCGACAAGAGGAAATTAGAACGAAGTAGACAGCCAATTACGAAAAGAAATAGCACTTTTAAGGACAAGGGAGAAAAAGAATATGGAAACGGCTAATTTATGTTGGAATGTAAAACTTTTGCGCGTCAACGCAATAGGTGTTCGTCCTGACTGCAAGAGATTCGATGTATTCATTCCATTTTCCTCCATTAGCCTAACCCTATCGCTAGATGCGTCTGTGTCTAGCGCCCTTGCGTATTGTCTTGATAGAACAAAAGTGACTGGCTGAGTCAGTCGAGCAGTGCAATGCAAAGAAGCATCTCACATTGTGCATCGTCTTCACCCTTTTGTTCAGTCGAACGATCGAAATCAACAGGGAAATGAAATGGAAGACGAGAGGACGAGCAAATGAATAATGCGGAACAAATTGACAGATCGCAGTGTCACGTAACGAAAACATCGAAAATCAATTGCTAGGATTGACTTTAGAAAAAGAAAACAGCGTCGACTGATAAAGCTCAAATTGAGCGAGTTATTTATTCTTTGTTCTTTAATTTTCATTTAAATTTTTACTGTGGTGTTTCATTAGAAATGCGCGATAGTTATCCACGTTCTCCGAAAATTTTCTAAGACTAATTTTGCATTCCTTATGATTTTTAGTATTTCGGTTTGAATTTGATTGAATTCATGCTTATTTGAAATCTATATCATGCACGATACAAAATCCGTGATCTGCACCACACGCAGTTCATGAGACTGTATTGTACACAATTGATATTGATTTCAAAATCAATCAAATTGCGATAAAAACGACGATTTCATTGAAATTTTCACGAGCGGAAAAAACAGGACATGATTTGCGATTGGACAACAAAACAAGGTGAACGTTGAGTTTATCTAGGGACTTTCGTCTCTGGCGGTCGGAAATTTCTCGAATTTTCACGTGATCACGTGTCGTGCGACCTGCAGAAGAAATTTTTCTAGAAAAATTCTATTTTTCCCGAAATCCCTTCAAAAATTGAAAAATTCCGCCCATTTTGACAAAAGCCTACGGGCCCGTTCATACTTTAGTTGCAATGCAACTTGCAATTTGCATTGCAACTAAAGGCTCCTAGAAAAAGACACCGGCTTTTTTCTTTTCCTATCTTGCCTCCCGATACTATTTCTTAGAAAACCCGGTGTCTTTTTCTAACTGGTGTCCCGGCGTCTTTTTCTAGGAGCCCGACTAAAGTATGAACGCGCCCTACGAAGATCCTCTTTATCTTCGAACCGTGACCTTCAACTCTTTGCCCTGCAAATAAGCGTCACTCGCGTTAAATGCGTTTGAATAAAATGCATGTCAACGTCGACTTCTATTCTTGCGAAATTTTCCGTTAATTATCTCGCTAATTATCGCGTTTTCTTCGCCAACTAACCCCCAATTATCCTAGCACATTCCAGGAAAAATCTGCTTCGGTTTTCATGCTAAACGGATCCAGAAATAGGCGTTTTCTTACGCGTTGGAAGACATCAAATTGAGAAGCCGAATCATGATCATCTACAACTGGATACGGTATCTCCTTGGAATTCTGATACTCGTCAGTGCCACAACAGCAGGTCCAAGCAATTTCGACGATGTATCAGTGAGTAAATTTCCAGTAAATACACCGTTTTGTGGAACCTTCTAGACGATTCTGTCAATGAAAGTTGAACTAATCTTTCAAACTTCTGCAGAACCATACTGCTCAGGAAATAAATCTCCGTGTTATTCTTTGCATTTCCATATATTCAAATCATCAGAATTTTATGCAAATTGAAGAATTAGCTTGTATTCTATTCATTCGAAAATTTGCATTTTCAAAATGGAAATCTTACTCACTTCCAGGTTTTGAACACCAACGACTTCGAGTGTTCACGGGAGATTGTGCTCGCTGCGACGATCGACGGCCACTTGCGGGCGCTCGACACGAGTAACGGTGAAATTCGATGGACTTTACAGGAAGGTTGGAAACTTAAATTTTTTTGTTAGAAACACTCGTTTTGAAAAGTTGCACGTTTTGAGCATACTGCTATCACTCAGTCATCAATATGCGACTTTTCGAAGAAGCCTTTCAAGACCTTCATTATTTTTCCACTTTGACAGGATGAAAGGACGAAATTCACGGAAATATTCTCATGCATAAATCAGGATCACGAATTTTCACAAAATAAACTCCATCTCAGAACCGGTATTGCGAGCCCCGAATACAGTCAAGCAAGGTTTCACATTCCTGCCGAATCCCCAGGACGGCAGTCTGTACGTGCTGAAAGACGGGTCGCTCAAGAAACTGCCATTCAACATTCCGCAACTAGTCGGTGCATCGCCTTGCAAGGGATCTGACGGGATTCTCTATGCAGGTAAATTTTAAATTTCTTATATTTCTTTGAGTATTTTCTACGTTGGATCCTTTTTTAAAAATGCTTGTTTTCAGGCAGCAAGAAGGACGTTTGGTTTGGCATCGATCCGATTACTGGAGTCAAGGTCTGTAATTTTCTTCATTTTGGATTCGCAACTTTTATTTTATTCTGAAGCAAACTTTCATATAAATTCTGTTTTTTTCTTTTTGAAACCAAGAGTTATGTGATTAAATTCCCTTTCGCGAATTTCTGTCAAGTTCGTCTCATTTCAGGTCGAAACCTTATCGTCCTCAAGTGCCGATCGAGTCTGTCCCGCGAGTCAACAGAATACCGTGTTCGTTGGTCGATCCGAATACCGCATTTCGATGTTCGACGAGCACAATCGAGCCAAGACATGGAATGCGACTTTCTCCGATTATTCTGCTCATTTATTGCCAGGTAAAATTTACTTACTCTTGTGAAATGGCTCATTTTTGTGATTTCAGAAAACAGTCGGTATAAACTGCGACATTACGTGAGCTCGTCGACCGGCAATATTCTGACAGTTCGAGCTGATACGGGTAAATTTTCTTTGAAAATTGAATTTTTATTGACAAACATGATTTATACTTTATTTTCAGGTGATATTTTATGGGAACGAGATCTGCGATACCCGATCGTGGCTTTGTATCTGCTTCAACAAGACGGACTGCACAAGCTGCCATTTACCATCATTGGAAAGGAGACCATGGATAATCTAATCAAGGTTAGTTTTTCTTTATTCGAGTTTTCTTTTTTCTTACTCATTTTTCTTTCTTTATTAGAGCTTGAAAATTTGTATGAGTTGTAATTCCAATATTTTGATCTAAATATTTTACACTTTACAAAAATTTTCAATTCAATACTTATTCATTTTAAACTACTAAAAAATCATCATACATAGTCGCAATCTTCAAAATCAACTCTTTATCAAAATTCACATAAGGGGAGGGATGAAATAGAATTCCTGAAATGACTAATGATTTTTGGAGATAAGATCGGAAGAAATTGAGCAATTCTTTCGGACAAATGGAATACCTGTATTTCTGATTCGTAAGGGGCGAGAAGTTGGAAAGTGCTTCGGCAAAAAACTTAGATTGGAAAGAAGGAGAAGTTCGAAAGGCACTTTGAATTTGTTTATCATTTCGCGAGGGATAGGATCATAGTTATTTGACAAGAAATTCTGAGTATATGGTCTACATGCAAAATCTAACATCGAATTTTTTTTACGACTTAGTGAATTTGAATATCGAAATTTCATTTATGATAGTCTAAAAGGTTTTGATAAAATGATATCAGTGATTTCAAAAACTTAGAAGCTACTGGACAAGTTCTACATTTTCGAAAACACCGATAAGAAAAATCATAGAGCTCATGAGAAATGGGGAAACGCGTTATCACTGTTGGCTTTTCACCGGTTATCTCTAATCAATTGCCTTGGTCGTCGATTCATTCGGCAGTCTCTCCTGGCTCGGTCGGACCCTCCTCGGGTTGTTCTGGCGGTTTCTCGGCTGACGCAATCAGACCCGATGCCTCTCCCTCGTGCCCTTCGACTCCAGCCTTGTGCCTCCTGTCTCCCTTGTGTCGCCGAGTTGATCTAAAATTGGAATTAGACTAAATGATGGGGGTTTTTTTTATCACTTTTGATACTCCTTGGAAAAGTTACCGATTTGGAAGTTCTATTTGTATCAACTTTCTTCTTTATCGTCTACACAAATTGGATAAAATTTCCAAGAAGCTCATTATTTGACAGATTGAGGATGTGAATATGTAGCGATTTGGGAAACTTTTTGAGTGAAACAATGTATGTTTGTTGTAACGTTGATCGGCATGAGTTAACGTTAGCATCGTCGTTAATTTTCTTGATTATTTGCAGAAATGTTGAAAATGGTCTCCACAGCCTCAATCCGCTGCTCGGCACTTTGAAAGACGGCCGCACGCAAAGCGAATGTCGCGAGAGTGAAAGTGAAAGAAGCACAGGGCACATGACGGAATCGAAACGTTAACGATGGAACGAGAAAGTGTGACGACAATTGGGTTGCAAAAAGTTAGAGCAGAGTGAGAATGATTAGTGTTGATGTGACAGAGAAATGCTTTAGCCTATGAATTGGTTGTTTTCTGGTCAAATTGGTTGGTTTCCATGCATTTAGTCAGTTTTGAAACGAGATAGTGTTTGAAAGTAGAAAGTTTGCATGAACTTTTCTAATTAACCGCTCTCCGAACTGTTTAAGGTTTTTACGAAGCAATTTTCGAGAAAACAAGCGAAAATCACTCGAAGCAGGCTAAACATCATCATCTAAACAGGAAATTAGTGTCATGCATGAAGTTTTAGTAACTTGTTGTTGGCTATTCCTTCTAGGGCAGATTCTTGACAGAGGTGTACATTTAGCTGCGGGTGGATGCGATCTATTGTGTAACAGATTGACAGAGGGTGGAGCAACATGGAATCATCGTCGGTGCTTTACCTCAAGAGCTCATTTTTGCGTTCCACAGCCCGGGAATAATTAGAATAATTAGGTCATGATGGGGGTAAATTTAGGGGTTGATATGCGTTGATTGAGGATGCAGGTGAGAGGATTAGGTGGATTGAGTTGGATGAATGGGGATTACAGCTAGCTTAAATTGATTAATTGCCTCTCGTTGATTATTCGATTATTTTGCGAAATGATTATTGATCGATCGAGAATCAAAATATTAGTGGAACGTTGGAGTTTCAATGGTGAGTTGAAATGCGTAAATTGCATTATGTTCACTCGATTTACCCGACCTGGTAGTTGTATTAGATCACGCTATTTTCTAAAAAATTGAATTGGAAAAGGAAGAAGTAGTCTGAGCGAATGAAAATGGGACCGAGTCCTAATGAAAGGTTTAGTTCAAGCAAAGGACATTTTCGTATAGATCGACATAAGGTTGCAAGGAAAAGATAAGGTTGAATTGCCATTAGGATATTTTTGTAAGTCAGCTGAATATTTGGGTCGTACCTTCGTTCGAAGGGCTTGTCATAGTACGGCTCTTCCTTGTGAACCTCGTCTTCCCTTTCGCCTTCGCCGTCGCCTTCGCCTTCTTCTCGATTCGACTCGTCACTATTCGATAAACTGCAATAATTGGTTTAGTTCCGCTATGATTTTGGTTTTAGCGTGAATTCTTGGAAATTATTGTTCCCGAAAATTTTGAAGGGATCGTTCCATTTTGTTTTTGAATATCTCGTAGCTTATTTTCGAGCAATTCTGATTCGGATGTTTCCTGTTTTGAACGTCCTCATCACTCAACTTGATGTATTTGAGAGTCAACAACTCGGCATTTCAAATGTGACTCACGTTCTCGGCGATTCTTGAGAGGTCAAACGATATAAAAACTGCTCGAAAAGGGAGAAAGAGGATGTTTTATTTGAGTGGAAAGAGTACCCCCTAATCGCCTTTTATTTGAAGAGTGATGCTGGTTTGATAGTGCCCTGAACACAAACAGGAAAGGCTAACTTTGTGCAATTTTAAATCGAGGGATCAAAGGATAAAGTATTCGATGACAACTTGCCTATAATCGTACTGTCGCCGTACCATGTAGCCGTGCACCGGACAAAGCGCTTTCATTACCCGTATAAAGCCCATTTCATCATATTTACATAGACAAGGAAGTTCTTCGCCAGGAGCCAAATAGCGACAACTAGCATTTGTTCCTGATGAACTCTCATCGTCGCTTTGTTCCTGAAGATCATTTTGGTTAAGGTTTACTTTTTTGAGAAAGTGAAAACTTGAAAAATAACATAATGGATTTTCAGTTGAATGGGAAAGACGTAATCCAAGATCCGAGATTTGAAAGTTTTCCAAAAATATACTAAGCCCAACTGAAAAAAGAAATTAAATTCGTACCGCTATAGGCGAAGGCATATCCTCGACGAATATCGACTGTTTTGACCGTGATTTCGAAGAGTGATTTGACTTGATCGATTTGATGTCCTGTATAGATAGTCGGTTCTTTGAGTTTTGTGATGATTTGCTGGTCTTTCGAGATGCCTGAGAGTTCTTGGACGAATTCGACTTGCTCGGCAGAAGAAGTTGGGGCTGGGAACCGCTGGCGGCACTAAATGATAAATTTGTTACTGTAGACCCATGAAAAGTTTATTGGGAAATTCACAATTTTGAGATGAAATGGTTTTGTTAGAGAGGAAAATATGAAACATTAAAACGATGTTTACTGAACTTTCCAGATATTCATTAAAAAAAAAAAATTCTTACGCTTTCTCTTCTTTCTTCTTCTTGACATAGGCCTGTGTCGCGAAAACGAAGAGAGCAAAGAGTTCGAGCAGCGAGATGACAGACGCACCGATCCACAATCCAGTCATACCACCGATATCGGCAAGCACGGATGTGATCTATGTTAGGCGTCATTGAAATTCGCAGAGGTTAAAGATTCGTACCGAATAAGCTTCACTTTCACTGAGCGTTTCGTAGTTCAACTCCTCGTAGAAAATCTGCACCATCGCTGCATTCACCCGATACTTCTCCAGACACATGTGCTCGCCAGGCTTGCATTCCATGACTTTGGCTGAACCTGACGGCCATCGAGCTGCAGAGTATGTAACTTCGTAGTTGGTTTCGCTGAAGATGATATTTTTATTTGGTTGTCGAAAGGTTTAATTATTCGAATGCAATTTTTCTGCCAATGCGTCATTTCTTCCTTTCCCAAATGGACAGGACAAAATTTACTCCTTTTTATTTCAATTCTAGTTTCTTTTAACTATTTTATGCCTTTGTTGTGTTGAGCGTGCTGCGTGATTTCACTTCAATTCGCCGTATTTCAATTAAGCACTTAGCAATTTATCTTTACACACGTCTGGTGGTGCGTCTCTCGTGTTGTCAATTGATTGCAGAGCTATCTGTCGCGCCTGACGAGAGTGAGCTATTGCGGGCAGGGCTTGTTGAAATGCCAGAAGCCAGGACAAAGGAATAGAGAAGAGTGAGTTATGAGCTACAGTTGGTGGTGGATAGAGTGATAAAATGGGATGAGAGGCGAAGAAACGGAGATCCGCGATTGCACCCAGGTTAAGGAATTGAGGAAGCAATGCAAGAATTTGACCTATCGAGCAAGAAGGAAGTAGATAAAATTAGATGCCTAGTGGTATTTTAGTCTGAAAGAAAGATGAGTCTAGAAATATGGATTCTAACGATAAGAAACGCGAATGTCTAAGGCTCAATCAGAATATCTTTTCTCGTAGAAAAATAACTTATTAATAGTTTTGAAAGCTTACTGGCAAGGTTGATGACATTTGCAATCGGGAATTCCTTCATCGTTCTTTGCATATATTTCACCGATTGCCAGCGTCGTATTCTTGAGGCACTCTCGCTGCTTGTTATTGGTTGCCTAGATTATTATTGAACAGCTTTATTGGACTTGTTGAACTCACGTGACACGGATCGATCCCTTCTTCTCTTTCCTGCTTTGGAATTGGGTAGTTCGGGTCAGCGCAGCTGCACTTCTTTATTATCTCATGCTGGGCGCACAATCGGTGGCATGCCTAATTCATGAAAACACCTTGAACTACAACATTGAACCGATGATCACCTCAACGGAGTAACTGAATCCCTCATAAGTAAGTGTTTTATTCGCTTCTTTTTTGCACTGTCCGTGGGGTGGCTCGAGTCGGATGAATTGCTTCTGGAATTAGAAAAATGGTTGCAAACATTTTACAAATACGAGTGCTACCATTCGAACACCGAACGATGACATGAACCCAGTTGGAGCTGAATAACCGAACGCGTCTGGAAATGGAGCGACGTTCTTGTCGTGCACAGTGATTCTGAAGCCGACTGCCTCTGATGTTGGAAGATACTCAGAGACATTCGCGTAAAGGAGAACTCGAAGACCTAAAGTAATCTCCACAATTGATGAAGGCATCACAAGTTTACCATAGTTAGCGCCAGCTCGATGAGAAGTGACCTCAGCAGTTCGGTTATGATTGAACGTGAAGCAATTCTAAACACGCGATCTGGTTAATTGGGCGAATTTTACAATGAAATCATTACCCCGTATGTGTTGTCGTAGTGCAGTTTGAAGTCGCTAAAATTGCAGGTTAAAATTTTAAACAACACGATTAACAAGAATTGTTACTTCGGCATATCGCAGTCCTTCTGGTTGAACATGCACTTGAGAACGAACTCGTCCAGATCATACGACATCTTCTCCTTGTCTCCGGATGACATCTCTCCAACCGTGAACATGAGATTCTCTTGAGCTTTCGCGACGATAGCAATATCATCTTTGATTTCCTGAAAGGAAATTGTGCAACGATTGGAGTATTGTTCAAATGGTTGACTGAAAAGTTGGAAGAATATGAAATCCGACATCGAAAGAAGACAATGAAAGCTAAGAGTAGGATGTTCGAAATGCCATTCTTTAAAAATCCATAATTGAAAACACGTCATTTATGGCTAGATCCAGGCTTTTTCACAATTAAAAATAACATTTCCCTTTTTTAATTTGTTAGAGCCTACCTCGTCATCAAATCCAAGTGCTGCAGCAATTTCGGGCGCTTCTGTCGTCGTCGTAGTTGTTGGTATATTCTTTTGCAACTGCTTTTGCCATTCCGCTCGCTGAGTCACGTTCAACGTGTCCAGTTCATCATTCGGATCAATCTCGAGTATCACACTGTCTTCTCTCGTTTGCACGCAATGGTTGTACTCTCGATGACATAAGCACAGGTCGACCTGAAAAGTCATTGATTTGTTAATTTGAAGTTTCATAGCATTGAGGGAAAAAGGACTCCTAACTTCATCCTAATCATTTCTGTGATGTTTATGTCTTACAAGTGTAGCGAAATTATGACATTTCGAACGTTCAAATTGTCTTTCGACTATTTCTGACTCGTTCTAGTCTTACCTGATCCTTGATCTTCTCGTACTGCTCATTGCCTTTGTAGAATCGCATCGGACAATGTCCTGACCCATCAACACATTCGGCACAGAGCTTCTCCTTCCAAGAGTTATCTGAAAAGACTTCTTCCTGTGGGAAGTATGATTGGGAAATTCTTACAAGGAAAGCAAGGCCAAAGTGTCTTGGAGACCATGTCGAGCTGACAGAGGCATCGAGAGGGCTGCAGGTTGCCGAATGTCCGGACAGACTCGTTCAACTGCACGGCGATTTTGCCCTGATATGCACCGAAACAGGAACCTTTCCTCTCTCCAGTTATCAGATTTACGTCGCACAGACATTGAGCGAATGCTTGCAAATATCTAGCCTTACTTCTCCGTCGTGCTGTTTTCCTTTTCTGACGGCGAACTAGAGCAAAGTTGAAGTTGATTAGGAAAGATTTACTATGTGCTAACCTCGACTTATCAGTTTTCCAGTAATCGCAGAAGCGATTCCTTCGCGCTTGTCACCTGAACCTATCCGCCTTGCATAGGCATCTAACTGAAATTCATTGATTAATTGTGCTATGCGTGAGAATATTATTCCTTGCTACATGTTTACGGGTCAGCTTGTAAAATTTTCTGATTCCTTACCATAGCTCTTGTTGTCGGATTTGCATTAACTGCCGACAGTTTGTAAGGGTTCAAGTTACATAACGTTATCGAAGGAAACGGAGCATTTTTAAATTTCAACTGAAATTATCCTTTCCAAAATGACTAGCTGAAACAAACTTACATCGAGATCAACAGTTTTGGCATATGATAAATATCGGCTAATAATGAAGAATATTTGTAAGAGCAGACAGGTTAAACATATCGCGAACGCCATGTACCAGAAGATTCGCCAGCGACGATTTGGAGCGTTTGCAGCATGACTGGAATTTTATCGATTTTGAACTGATCGCCTTCTAGTAGATCATCCAATAAGTTGTTTGAATTTTAAAAATTAGCATTTTCTAACCTCAACCCTATCTTCATTATTACGATTAGGAAAAATCCGAGAAAGCATGTATGCTAATTTTTAAATTTTATCAGATTACTGAATGATCCAAAAAGAGCCTTATCCTACCATACACCGTGGAAGGTACTTTGTCGCTCGAATCGGTGTATCATCTGATCCCAATCAAGGTGGCCTCGTACCCGTATTTTCGTGAGACCTGCAAAATAGATTTTTACTTTATTTCATTAATCGTCACAGTTGGTTTGATTGATTATTGCCTAGATCATGAGTTTTCATGGGTAGCTTGGAAGGTTCATCCAATTCATTGACCACCAACATGAAGGGATAACGGTGTTGATAGATAAAATAAGCGAATTGCGCTTTTCCAAGAAAAGTCTCGTGACCTCGATAGCCCCTCGCTCTGAAGGACATGGAGCTGAGCGCGCCCGGGATGAAGACCATCCGGCTGGTGCTTCGTTCGCGCATTTCGAACATCTATTTGTAGATAATCCAGTAATATGGTGCGAAAGTCATTAGATGCAGAATGTGTTGTGCAGAGGTAGTAAGTCGGGGGAAATGTGCTAGTTGGATGGTTCGATAATTGGCCTGCTCGTTGTATTATTGACTATTGACAGACCAACAGCTAGCTGAGCTCTGCCAGAATAATTTGTTGCGAGACACAAACCCGGAGAATCAATCGACAGCACTCAGTAGATTGGGCCAGAGAGATATAGCGGATAAAAGCTCGAATTGAACTGATACTGAGTCCGATTGGATGGATTGAAGCAAGGATAAAATGTAGCTCTGGAGAAAAGAAAGGAGACGAAGACAGAAGACACAGCTATGTTGAGCAGGCCCTCCACCCTCCAAGCTTTTTGGTGCACCAAGCAGCTATATTTCTTGATTCCCCTCGCTTCTTTTCGCCTCACCTACCGAACGGCCATTTTTCAACCCGACAATGTTTCACTGCAGCGCCGCAGCAAGCGCGATCAGTCTTAGCATTATCTGTGCCGTCCTCTTATCGCTTCTTCTTCTGCGATCTCGAAAGATAGGAAAAAAGCCTAATAATGCACTCTAATAATCGGACTAATGGTTGTTGACTTGTGTCTGCAAAATATGAGGTGTCAAAGTGAAATGACTTGAAAGCTGTAGTTATCTTGATCCAGGTATTTTTCTGATACGAAAACATTTTGACGAGATGGAATGCACATTTAGCCTGCTCTCTCTAAGATACCTTTATTGATTGTTTGATAAATTCGCAAAATTTACGATTATTGCGGGTTTTTTTTCGCCTTGACTTTCAGAGATCAGAGCTATCAATTAAATCCCGCTAAATCTCAAAACTTCGAAAGATCACTTGTACTTTGGTTCTAGGAAAAATGAAGATGAATTCGACCTACCATGCCTCCTTAGGTAATCAGGATTCACCGAAAATCGACGAGCAAACTGAAAATTAAAAATAAGACAAACAATAAGAAAGTTTTCTTTCTGACTTCTGTTCGAAGGGATTTTCTCTAACGATCTAAAATTTTCGGGAGAAAATGGCATTTTTCCGTTTTCGTATCGACGTTCTCATGTAAAATTTACTTACACTTTTCAAATCAAACGACCCCCTTCGACTGTCTTGTCGTTCAATCGGTGCCATAAGCATTGTCGTGGCTGGCAGAATGATGTCTTTGTCGACGAATCGGATGTTCCTACTGTCCTCTGACGCTTGCCTTCCGCTGTACATCGACGACCGTTTGCCAATGCTCTGAAGTGGCAATTTTGAGTGATAAATTTTGGTATTTGGGTAATTCTTGGAATGATTTCACTGCATTTTTGGGAAAGTAGAATTTCAAAATCAACGAATTGTTTTTACCTGTTCGGTCGACCGATTCCTTCTGTTTTGCACCACTTCGGGCGTCTCAAACGCTATCTGACCGCCCTCTTCATTTCCATCCATTTTCTTCGGCAAATTTAGTATCTCGAAATACTCATAATATAGTTAGGAATAATTGTAGATAATTTAGAGAGTAGAGTATGAAACCTGAAAATATCACCATGGAGTTAAAGTTGATCGTTTATTTTGACTATTCAGTGTCTATGAGAAGGTGTAAAGAGCATAACGAAGAAAATACTAGACTTGTAGATACGTTTTCACTTGTTCTAACTACAAAGTGATTCAAATCGCAACTCGACACCCTAGGACTAAAATACGAATGAAAGCACAATCGCTTATAATTAAAGAAAGCTTCCATATCGATTATTTTATCGGCTATCAACTTTGAACTGGGTTTGTGCTCATCTTTGCGGTGAAATGGGTGTGCAATTTGCAAGTGCGAAATGGTTTTTGGGCTGAGAGTTTTAGAGTTGTAAAGTCCGTGAGCTGCAGGGCCGACCGAGAGCCGTGAAATGAGTCTGAGGAAGAATCAGTTAGACCTGAGCTTGACTGCTTCCTGACTGCAGAGTGGGCGATTGACACGGATGCTTGAGTGAATGAATGCCCGAAGGATCTTACGCGTTTCTTCTCGGACGTTTCACGCATATCACGAATTTACGTCACGAAAGTGCGCATACAGAAATATTTTTACACGATGATAAATCGTCGCCCGAGAACACTTCCTCCTCGTTGCCTTGTTGCTCTTGCAGATAATTGATGAATGAGCGAATGAGCGTGCAAGAAATCAATCGAGCATATGAATAGACTACAAGTTGAGGGGTATCTTGGAGGGTGATTAATTATGACATGATTTTTCTGATAACTTGGAATGAAGGATAAATGCTCGCATGATTCAACTTTGATTTGATGTTTTTCTCTACTGACACAGATTACGAACTCGATTTTATGCAATCATAAACTTGCCTAGACGTGTGTTTACCTTTGTCAAACTGCTGTGGCGTACTTCTCTAGCAGGTGGTTGCAATTTTTCTGCGTGACAGATGTGTGCGTTATCAATTGATATCTGGGCAATCAGCAGCAGATCTTGTGTGTCGCCTCGTAATTAATGAATTGCTTAGTGCTCCATGTTTCATGCAGCTTTCTCATGCCTCGCATTCACACTACTTCGAGAGTCCCGCAGAAATACTCTAGCAAATTTTCCGGTGGCTGAAAGCTCTCGACGAGTGGAGCGGCGGGCGATGAATGTGCTGCTGGAGGCTGAGATGCTTTCTTTTGACGGATTGATTTCTTATTTGCCACAAGCTATTCTCCCGTCTTCTCCAGGTGTAATAAGCCAGTCAATGAGTCCCGCGTCGTCTTTTGCTTGATTCGGATTCGCGAATTCGGTCAAGTCGTTTGCGAGAATGACGACGACAAAAACAACCGCGTGCGGGGATGGCTCTGTGGAGGCTGAAAGTAATGCGTATTCTAGTCGTTTAGTTGGTCGAGAACGCTAAACGACAAAATATTCGAAGATTTTGGTCGAAAGTCAAGCAGAAAAGAAATGAATAATGATTCATGAAAGTTCATGCTGGTTTAGTGTGGAAGATGATGCATTTGATCAAGTCAGAAGAACTTCGCCAGATGAAAACAGGAGTGTAGGATTGAAATTGGAACTCAGATCAATCAGAAATGAGATTGTCAAAACTCGCTTCGAAAAAAGAAACGAAAAAGTTCGATGAATTTTCCATGATTGAATTTCGGGCGATATAAATTAAAAGTTTAGCTAGTTGATAAGTTAAAATTGTAAAGAGATAAGTATAATTTATGCTGATATGAGATTATGCTAGTTCTCTCGATTCCAATAATTTCACTTCCTAACAACTAACAATAAGTAGGAGTTGTGACAGGAGGGAAATGAGCTTGTACACATTGACATTTTGATGATGATGGATGGAGCTTTACAGCGAAAACGTTATCAAAATCGGGCATCGATCGATCGAGAAATAAGTTCTGCTTCGAGAAAAAGTGCTTTTGTTGGACTAATTCCTCATGAAGAGGTATGAAATGTGCACTAATCCTCGAAATATAACACCCAAGTGTGAAAAATAAGCTGAGGAGAAGGTGCTAACGAACGACAGTCGGAGAAAATAGGGTATCGAAGAACTACGAAATAGTCAGCGAAAATTATACGATCAGAAATATTGACAGATCGTCAAAAATAAATCGGACTAAAATGCCAGAATTTGAAGTCTAGCGCTTGTGTCACCCTGCTTGTTTTTCGTCGTTCTATAGTTTGAACATGCCAATGCTCAGAAATTGTCACACACGGTTCAAAATATATCAATGATAAGTAAACAGGCTGATTTTGAGTTGCACAAGAAAGGGATATTCATTTCCCCGAGTCTACGAGAATCTATCACACAGGCTTGCTTGAGTCATGAGCGGCATGCTAGCCGAACTTCGACACGGGCGAACTCTGTGTTTTCTTCTGAGGACTGAAATCGGATGAAGCGAGAAGTTTCGCAGGTGTGTCATACAATCCCACGGAAGTCGAGGGGAAATAGGCTTGAGAAAGAAATTGAAAGGGACTTCTTCCTAGCCTGTTTTCAGCTGATACACTTTAGCATAAATAGAAAATTGTTCTAGAATGCTTCATAAATGTTGACTCGGAATGTAGATAAAGGAGAAATGGTAAGAGTTTTTGATAGACGGTCTCTGAAGATGTGAACTACAAGAAAATGGGAAGTTATTCTTGGGCGTTTCAACAATTTGACTGAAATACTGATAGATAAGAAATTATTCGAATTTTATGCCGATATGCTCTAAATGAAGAGTTTTCCAAGATGTCTTGAACCTTTGGTCTGGAATTACGCAGGTCCAACAAAACGCGTCGAAGCTCGTCGACTGATAAGTGAATTGATGAAAAATCGATATCCCCGTTACATTGCACTCTAACAGACACAGAGTGAACCGATGTGAAATGACTTCATTAATCAACGGCTATTTTCTCCTCGATGCATTTGAGCTGAAATTTAGAAATCGGAAAATTCGGAATATCTGAGAAAATTGAGAAGAAAACCGTAGTTTCCCAGTGGAAGATTTCGAAACCTCAAAGATCCCGCTGAAAATACAGCTGAAAGTCGATACAATAGGAGTGTTGCTTCAAGTGACTTCAGGTAAAGGTAAGGTGGGAGTCGAAAAATCGCTGCAAGACGACAGTGGAAATTCAAAGTTAGAAGAAAATGAAAAACGTGCTAGAAAGAAAGAAGCAGAAAACGAGCAGAGATAACGAAAATCGAGAGTTAGAAAGGCAGAAAATGGAAGAGAAAATAGCTCATGGTGACACGCCAGTTGTTGCATCATTCCTTTTGCCTTTTACCGTCTGGCACTCTCTCCAAATGTCCTTATCTCTGCATGCCTTTATCTTTCTACTCAATTATCATTATCTGTCTGCTTGTCTGCATCCTCCTCATATCCTTTACTCTTTCGCCTCCTCCCTCTTTTCAGCTTTATCATCACCCTCTGGCACTTCGACTGTGTGTTGTCTTGCCGCTTCCTGAAGGAAGAGAAATTCTTCTTACAAATATTTCAAACTTATAAAAAGACGGAAGGAGGATAGGCATCGGTGATTATCCGTGCAGAACTCGGCAGGAGATTTGTCACGATGCGGTTAAAGAAACATCGGAGGCTGAAAGATTTTTGAAAAATATACTCAAGTTTTCGATAACTTGTTGATAGCCAATTCTAAATCTTTAATCATCAGCGTTGAAAAGAATTTGGATCTGAAAAATTAGGAGTTCGGAGTCATATTTTTCAGAATCAGGAAATTCTTCAGAGATTGAAATTAGAGACTTGATTCCGAACTGTTTATTATCAATTATTATAGATGCCAAATACACAGAATTTAGCAACTTGCCTTCGGTGATAAGCAGCAAATATGCGCCTGACTATGAGACGGGAAAAAGTGGGAGTGCGAACTTGGGGATCGAAAATCGTCTATCGAATTTTTCGATTGTCAGGATTTCGACGTTCATCAATTGAAGTGATGAATCGGTCAGATATCAGGTGGAAGTTTGTGAAGGAGGAAGGAAGAAGAGTTGAATCGAGCAAGGATTCGTATAAAGTTTATTTTGATATAAGATGATAAAGCTGTTTAGACACGAGATGATTGATTAGAAAAAATCAGGAAGATAAAATTCGCACAAGTCTATCATAGTACATCCAAAAAAGCAAAACAATGGCATACTGAATCACTTGTTTCTTGCGTTGTAATTTTCCTAGTTTTTATGACAATGAAACTCATATGTTTTAAAGCTTAACATTGATATCAATTCCGTTAATACATGCCTATGACTCTATTTTCAAATATGGACAAAAATACTAAGAAAACCATCAGCAATAACAATTTCTAAACTTCCAGAGTGCCTACACCCTCGAACAGTGGCAAAACGTGCTGTCTGCCTCTCCCTCCAGTTCATCCTCTGCATCGACTCTCTACAACACACTCTACGTCGGGGAATCGCCCTATGGACTCTACGCGATGAACACTCTGGTGGATCAGCACACCATCACTTATTCGCCGAAGCTCCTCGGACCACCACTGTTGGAAGGACCTAGTCCTATCGCTTTGACGGTAAGTGTCGTCATCTTCTCAGATTTCTTTCCTTAACTTTTTAAATTTCTTTTTATTATTTCGACTCTTAAAGTAGGCCAGAGGGGTAACTAATTTTGCAGCATTTTATAATTGCATCTAGACGTCCACACCTCTGGCCTATTTTAAGAGCTACTAATTCAAAGTTTTAAAATAAAATATTTCAGCCAGACGAGCGCAAAAAATACGTGCCCCCGAAGAGACCGATCGTTTCCGCGGAGAACATTCCATCGATCACACACAAAACATTGGAAGGGGAATTTTTAGTGTTAGGTATGCAAAATTTTAACTGTTCTGAAGCTTTCAAAGGAAAAAACCAACTTCTTAGGCTATCATGAGCCACCTCCGATGGCAGTGAGTCCGATTTTTCCGGCCCGATTCCCGAGCTTCCAGTTCCCAACACAATCGATCACTTGGAAACAGAATGACAACGATAATCCTAAGCAGGTAAAATTCAAATTACCATTTTTGAATATCAGTTGTTTTTTATTAATTTCTTTCCAACACCAGAATCTTTATGAGATGCGTTTTGCAGTTGCCTGCAATCGGTGGTCCTTCAGCTCATTCGGATCAGGAGCCCTCTCTGTCAGCCATGATCTACCACATCTATCTGCTCTATCCGATTCAATTCTACTCTGTTGTCGTCACTCTCATTCTGCTTCTGGCCACAACTATTTGGATGTGTGGAAGACAGGTAATTTTTTATTTTTTACTAAATTTTACTTTTTGATAATGACAATCTGAAAGTGATAATTTTCTGTATTTTATACTATTGCTTTCCTAGATTACTATGACATTTGGCAACGAATTAAAGAAACCATAATGACATCATCTTCCGTGAAAAGGGTTTCTAGGGCGCAAAAAGAATCGAAGATTATATTTGATTAAATTGGCACAAATATCAATTTGTCAATTCAGGGAAAAGAGAAGAATCTGACATTTCAATACAGATCATAACGATATGATAGTTTTCAATCAAAAATATACTCGTTTCTTCGTCTTTTTCAAACCGATGTTGTTTTTATTTGATACCCGCGTGATTCCATTCGATTGGTTTGATCTGATTGCCTCTTTGCTTGAGTTCCAGCAATCATTCACTCATTTTGTGTTCCCTTTCTTTTTCCCTTCTTTCATTCTCGTGAGCAGGTGGCAGGTGAAGGAGGCGAGTGTGAGTACGAGAGTAAAGAAAGGAATGCAAAGAGGAACAACTCCTACAACCAAATGAATGGGAACATTTTGGTGGATATTAAAATCACATAGTAGCTGTGAAATTGAAGCTTTTCCACGAAGAATTTTGAAGATAATTGAAAAATGAGGTTTTATTCGAAATTTTTGAAAATCACATTATCTTTAGCGTAGAGAAGGTCTGTCACAAATTTACACGTCCCAGAAAAATCGAGTGCGTGGCAAATTTGGCGTAGAAGATCTATAAAAATAACTGGATTTTTTTCTCAAATAATCAAATAAGAAATTCTAATTTTTCAGTCAGCAGCAGCCTCACTGGTCCAGCAACCACCAAGTGCTCAAACGTCCCGTCACTCTTCTGGCAGCAGAACTTGGGCATTCACTCGGACAGATTTGGTGCCTGAGGGCTGGATGAACGTCGGCAAACTGCAGTACAATCCGTCAGAAGTGCTGGGAAGAGGATGCGAGGGAACGGTTGTCTATAGGTACTCATTTTTCCCTTATACTTTTGTGCATTTTCAAAACTGATTTCTCTTCATGTTTCGATGAACGTAACATTGTGTTTGCCATATTAGCGAGAAAATAAGGTTTTTGGAGCTGATCTTCACCGTAATTTAAACAAATCATTTTGAAATTTACAGGGGTAAATTCGACGGCCGCGAGGTGGCAGTGAAACGCGTCGTGTCCGAATTCGTTCGCTTCGTCGACAGAGAAGCCGATTTGCTGCGAGAGTCCGACGCGCATCCGCATGTCATCCGGTATTTCTGCATGGTAAGGCTTCATCTATTTTCTCTACTTTGCAATTTTTGTTATTATTTTCCAAATATTTTTCCTGCAAAATTGCAACGAGCGATATATGCCATTCTAGATTCCTCAATTTCGTATTTCACAATTAATGTAAATGCTATTTCTCGGTTTTTGAACTGAAGACTATTTTCAGGAAGCAGACAGTCAATTCCGTTATTTGGCACTGGAATTATGCATCGCAACTTTGAATGATTATGTGGAGGAAGAGCGGGTTCGCGAGAAAGTGCAGATTTCTAAGGTGGAACTGTTGAGACAGGCTACAGAAGGATTGGCTCACCTGCACTCTATTCAAATTGGTACGTCTTCATTCAAAGTTTTTGAAGACCTCGTTTCAATTGTTTCCTTATGAAATTATGAAATATTCTCTCCATTTTCAAATTTTTCTATGGAGTTGTTATCTTTTCTTCTGGCTTATTATATTTTAGAATAATTTCAACTTTTTTCAGTGCATCGCGACATGAAGCCCCAGAACGTTCTGATTTCCGCGGCCAATCAGAAAGGCGTGGTTCGAGCCGTCATTTCCGACTTTGGTCTTTGCAAGCGAATTCAGCCGGGCAGACACTCGCTCAGCAGAGGAATTGCATCTGGATTGGCTGGGACAGATGGATGGATTGCGCCGGAGGCACACGTTTCTGAGAGCACGGTAGTAATATATATTTTTAAATTTTTAATATTTCTAGCCCGCTCTATTTTAAATTTGATGTTTTTTTTATTTTGAAAGTTTTAGTCTTGTAAAGTAGGTGATATTTTCAGAGTTATCCAGTGGACATATTCTCGATGGGCTGCATTTTCTATTTCGTCCTAACCGACGGCAAGCATCCTTTCGGACCACCGATCAGCAGACAAGCGAATATCATCGCTGGAGAATATACCATGCAGAATATCGCTAGTCATGCAGGTTTGTCTAAAAATTTCATTTTAGTTCACATGTTTCATGGTTTACCGATTCAATGTCAAATTTATGCATATAATTACTGAAATTTCACAATTCTTGATTATTCAACTTTGTATCTTGACTTATAAAATTTGATGTTTATTTTTCCAGATGCCACTATCATCGAGTCTCTAATCAAGCAAATGATCGATGCCGATCCGAGGAAACGACCTACTGCCTCTTCCATTTTGCTCCATCCGTTCTTCTGGGACGCCAAAAAGCGACTTCACTTCCTAGGGGTATTTTTCAAATTCAACCAAAAAACCCTATTTTGAAATAGGACTGCTCAAATCGAGTCGAGAAGGACGAGGACAACAGTTCAGTGGTCAGAAGGCTGGAAAAGAATGGAAGAACGATTGTCAGAAATGGCTGGAGGGAGCACATCTGTGACAAGCTAAAGGAAGGTAAGAAAGTTGCTTTTGATAACAAGTATTTCTGAAATTTCATAATTAGCCGTTAATAGAATGAATGGGCAGCATTGTGATTTTGACAACTGACAATACGCTTATCATCAAATGATTTGTAAAATTCAATACAAGAATTCTCCAGATCTTCGAAAATTCCGCACCTACAAAAATCACTCGGTCCGAGATTTGCTCCGAGCGATGCGCAACAAACGGGCTCATTATCGAGAATTGCCACAAGATTTGCGAGACTCACTCGGACACGAAGCCGAAGACTTCCTTCATTATTTCACATCGAGGTTCCCTGCGGTAAATTTAGGTCTTGAATATTCGGTTGAATCAGTCTTTTAGCTGCTGATGCACGTCTATTGGGCGATGGAGTGGTGCTCGAACGAACCGGAGTTCAAGCAGTATTATTCTGATGAGGTAAAATTTTCATAGCTTTTTGTGATTCTAAAAATTTCTAATAAAAAATAGCTGATTTCTGACATTTCTATCATATGATTTTGCTTGACATCTAAAAATCTAAAAAAGAATTGAAGAGAAATTCGCCAATTTTTCCAGTCATTCGTTTTCACGATCCAAGCAAATGTTCAATTAGAAACAAATTTGATCTTCTTTTAGGTTCGTGAACGAATAAAGGATGAAGTTCTGAAAGATGAAGCTGAGCGCAAAGAGAAGGAGATCAACATGACGTCGCAACAGTGGGTCAGGGGGAAAGTGACCTCGTCTCCCGCCACACAGAGGAAACCTGGCAGAGATGCGGCACAGAGCACGGTGGAAGACATCAAGGAAGAGACGAAAAATACGAAGGAAAGTTGATTCGAGGAGCAGGCTATTTTCGGATTTTATGCTAAAGAATTTCAAGATACGACAAGATTGCTAGTCGGGATACTTCAAGAAGAAATTTCACATATCAAAATGTGGAAAATAAACTCACAACCTATATTTGTGAGACAAAGAGTTAAATTTTTCAAAACATAATCTTGTCGAAGAGTCTGAAATCTTGCAAAGAAAGTTTCCTCCCAAACAATTATTTTTCATATCGAATTATGAATTTTTTAATGGAATGAATAATTTCTAACAAATCGTAGTCACCTAGATTCTAAGGTGGGGATATTTCTATTTCAAATGGACAATTTCCCTCGATTTTCACCAACTTTTGGCGAGTTCGGACTTTGCTCTTCAGGTATTTTGGATTTGTTCGTGCTTCTCTTACCATTTTTATATCGTCGTTAATTTTTTATTAATTTGCCATGTTAGTTACTACTTTTGAAGATCAGTTTTTGTGTGAATTTTTACTTATTCATATCATTTCCATTCTGTGACGTTAGCTCGATATTATTTCATGGCCTCAAATTTTTAACCGTTAAATGCTTAACATAAATTACCTTCCTCAAATACTCTTTGTTAGTTCCTTCGCTTTATCTTTTCGAACTTATTACCTAATTTTTGAATTTTTGGGTATTTCTTTTACGTTGGTAATTAATTGTGAAAATTAAATTATGATTTTTTCATGGTTTTCAAATTTCTCCTTCACTGGACAATTTATTCGTGATCTCATTCTCTGCTCTAAATGTGTAACATTTTCGATTTCCTATCGAGCAATACTGTGATTGTTTTTGCGTTACTTTTTGTGCCTATTTTTCTTCGTCTTCGATTTCTTCGCCTAAACCTCGTTGCTCTGTAAATTGTGCTTTTATGTGTCGAAATAAACTTTTATTTCAAATTATCATTCAGCAGTGTTGATGGGCCAGAAATTTCGAACCTGGGCTCGACCCATGATGCAATGGGACATCCCTTATTTGGAACAGCCCAATTCAGAACTTAGGTGAATAGGTCCCTGATGCAATTCACAATAGTTTCGAATAGGGGATGTCCCGATGCAATATGCGAGGTTACCAATGTGAACGAGATAACTTAGAGGCTACGAGAATGAAACAGATGAATTGTAATATCACTTGTTAGAGGCTATAAACAGAATATAACTTGTAAGCATAAATCTATTAGTGTTCGGCCGATTAAAGATATCTTTGCTTGTTCCTTTTCTTTGGACATTGATGAATTTGAGTTTTGATGATATTATATCGTTAATTGGAGAAAAAGTCGATATATTCATGCAGCAGCGATTAGAAATCGAATTTGTAGCGAAATAATGAGTCGCGTAGAAGAGGAACGAGACGAATAGCGCAATTTTTGAATATCGACGTTCTCTCCCAACCAACAATATCTCCAGCAATTATTACCATTCTATAAATTTCAACATCAAGTTATGTTTACGTAGCATGTAATTTATTTCATTTATAAAAATTGACTATTGAACCGGGGTTAATGTTTGAATTGAATATGTTTTGCATGAAACAGACGAATGTGTTTGGAGTACAAAGTACAAATGTCATGACATGGATTGCAAAGTAGTGGCATCAATTTTACAATAATTCCAGAATAAATAATGCTCCATTTTCAAAAGTGTCTAATAAATACACCGATAAATGCGTCCTAGAGTTTTGGTCTACTAAATGATACAATAACAACAACGAATAAATAGATTTTGAATGCAGATAATAATCACAGAGTAATTTGAATTAAAAATTAAAACAAATTGTTGAAAAAGTTGGACAAACTGAGGTAATCAATGAAATTATTAGGTACAAATAAAAGACATTCTCACTAGACTAATTATTGAAATATTAAAAATGAAGAAAAATATACCCATTTTGAGATTTAAGGCAGTGTGAATTTGATACAGACAAATTAGGGCATTTTGTAAACCATAAAGTCTTGAAATTAACATTTTTCAAGGTATTTTTCATTTTATTATTTACAACAAATCATTTTACAGCCCTAATTGTGCGTAATATTCTATCATCATAAAATTAAACATTTCAGACATATCATTGAATTCGACAATTCCTCCTTTTCTTCAATTTCATTGGGGATTCGATTCTTTGCTTATCTTCGTGTATCGGTAATCGCTCTTCATGTTGGAATTTCCTAAATATTCCCGGCTATTTTAGATCACCAGACTTTTTCATAATCATTTTTCTCGATCTATTTTGCATTGCATGAACATTGCATCTCAGATCTTATGAATGAAAGATGTTATTTTTTCGTAGGAATGTTTAGATTCTTCTCTTGACTCTGTTGAATTTAGTTTTTGAATTGCTCACAAACATGGCGTGACAATTTCAAAAATCGTTAGACAGAGAATTGAATGGAAGCTCGAAAATTATGCGATTCGATGAAAATATCTGGTTTTAAATTTATATTTCAATTTAAATTTCCAAGACAATAGTCCTACCTAACTAATCGAACAACATCATGAAATGCTTGGTCGACATTTTTTCGAAGCTTGGCTGAACATTCAACATAAGGTAGGCCTAATTGTCGGGCTAAATCTTCAGCTTCATGTCGGGCTACCTGAAATTTTTCCTTATTTAAAGTCCTTCTGAATTCCAAGTTCATCGACCACCAAATCTGGTTTCTTATAAGGGTTAAGACTCAATCTCGGGCAAAAGTGTGAAGATATCACATTTCTATTGCAAAAAAACTGCTAATATTTATCTTGTCTGAATAATGAAAAACTATTTGAGAATTATAAAGATGCTAATAATCTGTAAGTTTACTTCGTGGAGTCGAAACTTATTTACAAATCGTCGAATGATAATGACTAAATTTGGTAGCGCGGTTTGAATGTTTACTATCGCATAAATGCAAGACATAATGTCAAATCAAAGCACCAATTACTGATAATAAAAATGCAATGTTTGCATTTCAACTACTTTAATTGCTGAATCATGATTGTATACAGTACAGATAGTAGTCTTAAAATTGACTTACGTGTCGTTCATGCTCTAAATCAGCTTTATTTCCAACGAGAATAATCGGAAAATCGTCTCGGTCCTTTATCCGTGATATCAGTGTGTATAGTCGACGGACTTCTTCGAAACTGAAATTTCTTTGAATTCATATTTTTCTTTCTTTTCGAAATTACGATCATACAAAAATGTTTCTTGAGCAGAGTGAAGACAAATGTTGAGATTGTAACTAATTTAGAGTGCATTTTTATGCAAACTGAGCATAAGTTTCCAATTTCTGATAGAAAAACGACAAAATTTCCCTTTACAATTTTGGCAGATTCTGCATAAATTGCGGTTTTATTTGAATCGGCGGATTGATCAATTTCGTCGTCTCGTACATTTTAGCATTCGCCTCGTCTCAACGATAGTGGAATGTCACGAAGAACGAAATGTTATGGGAAAAGAGGGAGAGAAATGAGAGAATGCAAGAAGCGGAAGAGGAAAGAAATAAGTAAGGTAAAAAGACTATTAGAGAAGAAAAGAATCAGAAAGAGAATCCCACAGGCAAAATGCGCTGCGCACCTGAAGCAGCGGTTGAACGATTTACGAGGCGAGACGAGAGAAAAGGTTGAAGAGAGAAATGAGAGGATAGAAAAAAGAAAAGGATTGATAATTCTAGAAAATGAACTTATTTACTTTCAAAAGTCTATAATCAATTGCAACTTGCTTGTATTTGTTTCATTATTCTGAAAAATTTCGAATATTGACAAGTTGAACCTCATTTTCCTTGTTTATATTTGATAAATAATTGAACGGAAATTGCCCAAAAATCGCGATCATCACAAAACTTTCCCGAGATTTCAACAACTAATCTATCTATTCCGCGAGCCCTGCGCAAGGCAGAGGCATTTTTATGTCCCTCGAGGCTCGTAGGCAGCAGATGATACTGAAAGGCATAGCAGCAAGGGCAACAGACAAGAAGAATATGTTGAAAGTCAGAGGAAACTCTCAATCATCAAAACTGCAATCTACCCAGAACAACAACAACGTGGGGATTTCGGTAAAATTATGTTGTTTTCGGTCATTTGAAGTTTATTGATGGAAAATAAACCTTTTATAGACAAGTCTGTGTATCTTGTATGGGATAAATTACCGGGAAGAGGTTTTCAAAGGTCATCTACATGAAAATTTGAGCAAAGTTCAATTATGGCTGATAAATATCAATTCTTATCCTTTTAAGTTGCACAATTATGTAATTTATCCTAACTATCGAAAGATCTGCAATCGACCTATCGTCTATTTTGACAGAGCATATTTGAAATTCACGGTTAATTAATCGCCCCTATGCAACAGCAGCAAAGAGCTCTGTGAAGGATGGAAGGTCAGAGTAGTTCCTCTCTGCCTTCTTTTCCTTTCACATATGGTGCAATGGTAACGTTTCTGCGTTTGTGCCCTTTTCACCCTTTCTGCTAATGTCTATTATCCTTCCGCTTTACGCAATTTTTCATCCTTTGCTTCCATCCAACTAATTTGCATATTTGAGCACAAAGATGAAATGATCTGACTTCGCAGATTGTGTATAATGATGGGAAAATTGCGTATTCTTAGAATTTTTTTTTTAGGAATTTACATTTTAAAGAAGAAAATATGCAAGAAAAGAGAATATTGCATGAATTTTAAAAGCGAACTTGGATAAACCCTATTCACTATTTTCGACAAAAAATGTCTAAAATAATATCACATGATTTTCTTTTCCTATATTCTGGGCCCCTATTTCGAATTTCGCATGGCGTAACGGTATGCTCGTAAAATATCGACGACATGCGCACCGGTTTTGCTTACGTTTAGAGAGGAAGAAATAGAGAGTTATGGTTAGAGAAAAAAGAAGCAGAGATGCTCTAAGAGAGGAGGTTGGAAAATCAAATAAAGAGTCAAAGGGCCTGAGGCTAGCACGCAATCAGAAAAAGGATCGCAGACTATCAGTGAAAAAATCAATCGATAAAGATAAAAATTGAAAAATAATAAAATGGATAGAAAAACCAACCTATTCCTATCCGTAACAGCAAAAACTATCAAGAACCCATTTCCGGTGCGCAAATACTGCTCTCGCATTGTGGAAAATTCTTCTTGACCAGCGGTATCGAGTACTGAAATTAGCATAAATTTTTTAATTTCATTTGCTTCATTGTTGCCTTCAAGTCTGCATAGATCTTCATCGACGAAGCATTGTTTTGTGTATGAATCCTCGATAGTAGGGTCATAGTCTTGCACGAAGTATTGCTGAAAAATATAATCTTTATTTAGTTTTGACATATTTATCCTGGACGATTTACTAGAATTTGTTCGTCTATGTTATTTTAGTCTTTTCATTCCAAAGCTATCACCGACGTTGTAGATGTAGTTATGGAGTAGCAATGAGTGGCGAGATTTTGTGGCAGTAACCCGAGATTGAGTCCCCTGAGGCCTGAAGCCCTAGGACCAACGCCTAGATTCCTGCAGGCCCCGAGCCCACAAAAGCACAAACAGCGCTGAATAAAAGAATATCGGCTAAAATGCGCATAAAACGCGGGCAATTTGATACTACCAAAACTAACACCGCGCTGAAAACGATGCAGAAAACCCACAGACTAAAGTTGCACACAAATCTATTAGCCAAATGTACTTGAAAAGGATCGTAAAGTAGCATTTAGTGAGAAAAACTCCAGCTGATACTTTGAATGAGTTGCAAAATTAAAACAGAAATACAAATACTGTGAAGTTTACATTTTTGTCTAAGAATGATAAATTTCACAGATCTGGAAAATTTTCCCTTCAAATATATTTTAGATAAAGCTAGAAGCACGGAAAGAACTTGTTTTTTTCTAAAGAAAGTAAAATTTAGCCCTTTTTTGCTTTACATTTCTCTTTCTCTCTTATATTTTCGTGATTTTTCCCACAAATCTGACTAACTCCGACTGCCAAAGACCTCCTCTTCGCTTTTGGTATTCATTGGAACGTAACAAATTCGCGGTAGCGCGCCAAAATCCTGTATGTCTAGCGCCTCTGACTCTTTTCTCCT
This sequence comes from Diploscapter pachys, assembly GCA_002287525.1. Classification (NCBI taxonomy): domain Eukaryota; kingdom Metazoa; phylum Nematoda; class Chromadorea; order Rhabditida; family Rhabditidae; genus Diploscapter; species Diploscapter pachys. Next base: position 38,401 of record LIAE01010439.1, on the reverse strand, counting down.
CTAGAATTCCAAGTACTTTTCCCAGATTTATTATGCCGTATTTCAGCCGTGATTTCACTGCACAAATTTCGCTGTCCGTTGCTCTCAAAATCCACAGAAAATGGCCACAAACAGAACGGCCGATGGGGGAAATTATCGATCGATTTTTGCAAATAGAGGAACAAAAATAGGTTATTTTGTAAAGAAGAAAACTTCTTGATATTTTTAGACTTTTACAGAAACGATGCTATTATTCCAAGTGCTTTTATTTCTCAGATGGAAAGTTCATGATATTTTTAGATTCTTATAAAAATCAATCTCATCCCGTTCCAAAACCAATAGCACTATCATTTTTCATTTTCTGGATATTGAGTCGCTCCCAAAATGTGCTCGTCTCAAATGACAAGTGTCCATTAAAAAAATTGCCTGTTTTCATCTTCATTTTTCTGTAGTTTTTCGGATGAATTTCATTGGAGTTTGCTCGTGAAATGCGATGTATCGGTCGTAAAACTGCAATGTCGTATGGGGTCTCTTTTGGCTTCCAGTATAATTCATTGACTGACTGCCAGCACCATTTAAAATTTTACCAGAATTAGGTTATGAATTGAAAAAAGCACTTATATAGGGAATCGCATGTCTTTTGCACGGTTTTCTGGGTTTTGTTTCCAAGTCAAAGCTCTATGCGGAGGAAGTGAATGAGAGCAGATACCCCTCGTAGAATTCTTATTTATGGACTTTCGGTAGGGAAGCGAAAAGAAAGATATCCTTGGAAGAATATCGCCGAAAAGAGCATCACATAACAAAAAAGTCTACATTTCGCATGCATTTGAATGCTGAATGATAGAAAATGTAGAACCTAGAGAGAAGAAAGATGCAGAGTCCGCAGATGAGACATCTTTGGAAGTGTAGAACAAAGAAAGAAATGCAGGAAGAAGATAAGAAAAAAGAAGTGACACATGCGAGCTTAGAACTGCGAAATTTGACATGAACATGGGAATTTGGAAGCGCTTGGATTGTTTTGAAAGAAAATGCATCGCTTGAAACATGATAAAGGGGAAATTAAGAACAGTTTAGCGCTATTTTCAGAAAGATTGTGATAAAATTTTATTGATTTTTCATAAATTATAGAAGAAGCACCTGAATGAACTGGATGGTGAGAGCCGATTTTCCCACGCCTCCCCCACCGACGACGACGATTCGGTGGACGGGACTCTGAGGCGCCGCCGTTCGGCCCATCGATCCGACAGTTCCCCAGGAAAATCCGAGAAAATCAGCAAATAGCTAGCAAATCGGGAAAAACTCGGCAAAAATCGTCGTCCAACAGAGCTGTCCGGGTGAAATATGACCGAAAGCCGCCGGATGAGTCACGAGGAGTTATAAAATCTCTGCTTCGAATTTGATTGGAGCGGGTCAAAACCTGAAAGTTTCAAAATATTTTACGATCGACTTGGGTTGCCAATCAAAGAATGTTTATGACGGAGAGGGAGAAAGGAGTAGTTATCAAGAAGCTCACATACTGATAACCGAAAGAGACAATGAAGAGTGACGAGATAGGAGAGAAGCAGATAAATAGAGAAGGAGTCAAAATGGAGGCGCATGCAATCAGGAAAATAGAGCAAAATCAAAGGGCAAAGGAAAGATGAAAAGAGAATTGAATTTTGAGAGCGGAAGAGATGGAGAGAAAATGAGGGAAATGGATATAAAATACGCGTGCGCGCGCGGATCGAAGGACGAAACACAATTTGTGAGGACCGAGGCAGAGAGCAGGGGACAGGCAAAGAGCTCCAAAAATCGGCTGCCAGAAAGGAGCAAGGCAGCAACATTTTGACAGCACGACAGGCCAAAAGCCGCCAGGGACAAAAAAGTTGCTCCAAGAGGCAAATCAAGAAGAAGTGACCAAATTTTTAAGAAAAACCAGCAGTTTCAGAGAATTCTCATAAAAATGACTGATTTCATGAAAATCGCGCGCGCGCGCGAAGTCGATAATGTGATTAAGCTAGAAATTTTGAAAGGCGATGAAAAAATTCGAACAAAAATCCCGAAAATGTAGGTCATTTTCTGAGATCTGACGAAGGATTAAATAAACCCCATTAGTGGTTTTTGTTATCGAATCAGGGAACATTTTTGGGGGTAGATTTCTTGTCAAATTACAAGAGCACAAACAGTAAATCATTATTTAGACTATGACAGGTAATATCAAAAATGAATGAAAGTACTATCATTTTGAAATTGTTGAACTAATTTTCAACTGAAGTGAAAGATATGAATGATAATCATTTCACCGCGATGCAAAAGGAAAAGCGAATTAAGATGAGAAATATTTCAGAAAGGAGAAAGGGAAATCAGGGAAATCGATAGCCGAACAGTGACGTTGAAATAGAACATGAATCGAGAGAATTGAAAAAGAAGAATGATAGCGAGAAACTATTGGATTTAGAGAGGCTACGGACTGTCAGACAGATAGTACGCTTTTTCTCTCTCTCTCTCTCTCTGCACTATCCTCTATGCATGCACTATTTCTCCTAACTCTCTCAAGACTTCACGAAACAAGAAGAAGACAAGGGAAAGACCACCCTGTGCAAGCAGCAAGCGAAGAAGAGAAGCAGAGAGTTATCTGTAGGAAGAGAAATAGTGAAGACAATTGAAGAGAGGGAAAGAACAAGAGAAAATGCGCTTTGCAAGGGGAAGGACGAGAGAAAAGGAATGATATCAAACAGAGAGGGGAGGGCTAGGCCACGCCCCCTTGAAATTCAGAAGAGAAAACACAACTCTTGTTTTTGGAAGAAAGGGGTGGAGCTTGAGCTTGCTTTTTTGGCAGATTGGTAAATTATCTCAGGAATGCGTTATTTTCAAATATAAGGACGAGGCTCGTCAGATATATCATGATGCTACCTACTCTCCATATATTTTCTGAGCGATATTGAATATCTAGCTTACGATTGAATACAATTTCGCTTACATATGTTGATACCATAGCTATGATTTCGCTATAGCGACCTACCCCATATATATATATAATTTTTTTAGACTGAAAAATATGCTCCCTAGATGTGATTATTTTCATTTTCTTCCCGACTTAGCGATATATTATCAGAATAGCAGGACCGACAATATTTTATCAGTGTTTTGATAACTTTATCATATAAAAATTAGTAGAATTAATCGCCCGATCAAAATATAGAACGGAAATAATCAACCAAAATCAAAGCAAAACATAGGAAAGACAGAATGCTGAAGAATGTTGATAGAAAAGAACAGCTGCGAAACTAGAAAATGAAAAAGATGAGCAATGAGAAAAATTCCTGCAAAGTGCTGGTTTTGCAAATGGACGGGGGATTATTTATGGCAAAAGGTGGAAGAAATTAAAAATAACGGAAGTAACGGTGATTTGTTAGCAAGTCAAATGGGCTTTGAGGAGTGATAATCAGTAGCTGATGTTGCTCAGATCTCAAAAATTGTATAATTCGGAAAATTGGGCATGAGTATGAAAATCTTGAATCATAATATTTTTCATCAAAATGATTGAAGTATATAGGGGTAATTTCATAATTTACCTTTTGCTATATGAAAATATTGAGTCGTCTAAAAAGCTTTTAAATTGCAAAGAATACCATCATTATTCCTGTTCAGAGATAGTAAAATAGCACTGAAGTTAGGAATGCTAATTTTTGGTAAACTCTAAGAACTCTATTGGGTTATTCAATAAGTCCTGGAAAAACTAGGAAAAATTGGATAGTTGATCCATCGCTACCGTTTGAAGTGGTCAGAAAGAGGGAAAGAAATAAACTGTCGGGGATAAAACGATTTGCATTGGCCTCTATGCCTGGGCCGAATATGCAGAAGATGCAGAGCAGGCTACCAGACGCACCGACACAGGGTCTGAATGGGTCAAAGAGTGACAAATTACCCACGTATTTCTAAAGGTTTATGGCCAAGGATTACCCGAAATTTAGAGTTACGCAAGAATGAGAAGGGCTATCGATGCAAGGCTAGGCAAGCTAGATAAACAGACGACAATGGTTAGAAATAGCTTGTTTTGATATTTTGAATTCCATGAAAATATTGTTAGTTTTGAAAGATAGTGACAAAAGTGAACATTACGATGAGTCTCGGTTTAAGTTCCAAAATTTAATTTATTAAATGGAAAAGCTGTAATTAGAGCTTGATTATTCAAGTTTCCTAGCAATATTTTTGAACAATTTTCACGAGAATTCTGTTTTTAATTGTCCATGGGTATTGAATTTTCAGATTAGATGGAAAAGTGGGTAAAGGGATAGAGTTATTCTATCAGAACCGTTATTTTACGAGTTATGTTGTCCTTGGCGAAGTGCGAAAAGAATGAGTTTTCGGTAAGATTCGGCGATGTTTTAATAACGTACGAGTGGCGGTAAGAACGAAAGAAAAACAGAAACCAAACGAAAAAATCGCATAAAGGCCGAATTGTTTAGTTAGAGGGGGAAAGGGAGAAAAAGATGCAAAGTCGGCTGCCATACGACACAACAAAAATAAACAACTGTTCTGATTCCAATTCGAATAAATATCAAAGAAGAAAATGAGTTTATTGATTTGAAAAGTGTTTGCAGGTGAAAATTTTATTTCCCGGAAAAATTGATCCAAAAATTGGAATAAAATTGAAAATGTCATGGTGACATTTTGAAAATATGCATAGATTTGCTGAAGCCAAATAAATAAGAAAGAAGTGCGATAAATAGTGATGATGCTGAAATTTGCAATAAATACAATTTTGTAGAAGAGTGAAATACTTGGTGTTATCTTTCAGATTGAACTAAATCGTGAATATTTTATCATGCCTTATATAAATTTTTGAAAGAAAATCGGTGTTTAAGAATTGATATAAGATATGATAAACTTGATAAAATACCGTGTTCAGATTGAGTAGAAGTAAGTCGGATTTGGTCGTAAAAGTAGCATTTTGGAGAAAAAGTCGAAACTCGTTGCAGAAAAGAAAAACATTCGTGGAAGACATTTCGGGCGAAAAAAATTGAACAAAAACAAAAAGAATAGCAAAAATGAGCATTCAATATTTACCCCAAATTTGGGAGTAAGCAAATAATTTTCACAAATTCCGAATATTTTCAAAAATGTCGAAAATTCAGATTTTGTAAAAATTTCGATTCCATCAAAAGTTCTATACAGTCAGAATTGTTCCAGAAGCTGATGTTCTAGAAAAAAATTAAAATCTGGAAGAGTTCTGGAAAAATAACAAAACAAGAAAAATGTTTACATGTGAAATGCACGAATAAAATGAAAAATTCCTATTTGAGATGGTTCGTTTTCATAAGCGCCAAAATTGAGAGATTGGTCTCTTAACAAATTCAGGTAGATCGGTGAAGCTCAAACTGTAAGCGGAAAATTTAGTCGTTATTCGATGACGATCACTGAACTTCGTAAAGGCTCAATCTCATCAGGAGCTTTCTTTTGCTTCTCTGAAACTATCACAATTAAGATATCTTTATTTCAGATCTCGAAGAATATAATTTAGTGGATTTTTTTTTGTATTTTATTGATTCAAGATGTTCCCGATTAAATTTTCTTTGGAAATTAAAAAAGTGACATTTTGAGGTGTTTCCTTGAACTCATCAAACCTTTGATGCTCAAATTTCCTCTACTTTCTACACTTTTTCTTACTCTCTTTGATCCTCTTTCTGTTATTTCAGACAATATTTGGACAGTCGCAAAAAGTGCGAATAGAGAAAAAAAGAACCGTTTCGGTTAACGTTCTCCGAGGGCACTGCACCTACTAATCCCCTAGAAATAGTAGGTAGAAAAGAAGAATGCAGATATTTTCCTTTCTTTATCTTTATACTTATCCCTCCCTTTCTAATCCGCTATTTCCTCTTCTTGAACTATTGTCTTGCAATGCAAATATCAATAGCAGTGCCTGTGCCAATATATCGTCGCCTTTCGCGCCTTATTTGGTCATTTCTGTGCGCCAGAATTGCAATTATCTCGTAAAAGTGGGTGGGGCTTTAATATCAAAGGTTTAATAACTGCGAGATTGTGGATATTCGATTGTTCAGCTGCTTGAGAGTACGGCAAATGAAAGACGCGTTATGAGTCTGCCGGAAGTGCGCGATAATGAGGAAATGAATTTAATGAAATTGAAAATGCTCGGATAAAATTCAACTTTCAAAATGGTCCATGGATTTTTGAAGATTCTATGAAATCAAAGCGTATACAATGAGTATAAATAGTAAAGTGAGCTCCAAACTCGGCAATTTTAAAATCGGGTTTTCATATTTGAAGCTCAAGTAATTTCATAAAACTTTGACTTCAATATGACTATAACTCTTACCATGTAATTTTCGTCGCAACTCCTCCAATTTGGTTAGATATTGACTGTCCCTGGACTGCTTGTACTCCTCTATCGACCATTCCAAATTCGAGTTCCAGCATAGCGAAATATATTTGCATAGAGATAGACCCGACTGAAATTAAAGTAAATTCAAATTAGCATAAATAAAAAGAAAAAATGAAAACCTATAAAGTTCTGCACGCAATACATTTTTAGGTAAAATTACAGGCTGTTTTAGAATATCTTCGAGCAGGTGTACAGTCAATTTTCCCATCTCAACCGTACTATTTTCACGCAATTCTAGCCTCATTAATTTCGTCATCGGATCATTTTCCCTTTAGAGAAGTCATTTCTTTTCTAATCTCAAAGAATCCATACTTTCAAGGGTTCTTCAGAAGCGTCAAATAACAGCGAAAAGTATGGAAGATCATATTTTGAGCGGGAAGATTAACATAAATTAATGAGCTTGTTAGTATGATCATAATTGAATTAGGGAAAACATCATTAGTTATGAAAATGTGGTCGACAAAATGTATTTTAATGTAAAGGTTGATTGTGGTCCGAATAATTTTTGAAATGTGTTAATTAGCGTTTCATTATTCCAATTCTTCCAAAAGATAAATTAAAGTCTATTTTTAAATAAATTCTGAAAATTTACCTTCACATGAGCGTACATAGCCATGAAGAAACTGAGAAAGAATACGATGGCCGATATAAGAGTTACCGTTGATAATATGCTTTCTATTCGCTGAAACTTCAAAATGTCTAATTTTATTTCGAGAAGAAAAGCTGTACTTCATCAGAATGGTCCCTAGCTGTCGATGTGGTCTGCAGCAATGACGGAATCGCGCCTGTGTTACTTCCAGAATTCAGTGTCGATGTCGATTGGATCTGAAATTATAAAATATTTATTTTTTTTTAAAGTAAGGAATTTATGCACCTCTGTATTCGCCTCGAATCCTGATGCCGTCGGACTGCCAGTCAATTGAACAATTGTTCTGAAAAATAGAAAAAAATAAATCTCAAATTAATCTTCATGATTTCCGTGCAGAAAAATATAAAGTTTCTCAAATGAAAATTTTCAACTATAATTTTAAAAAATGTTACCTATTAGCAGATAACCCGTAATTTTTCTCGAGTTGGAAGCAAACGACAGTGCGATCGCTGCGAGAAGCATCAGAACGACTGCAGTGACGAAGAGCCAATAGTAGCGCAGGTCTCTGTTCTGACACGTGGGCATCTTCACCTCGCGGTACTAAAATTATCATTGATTGAAATTTTTTGCTTGTTTGTTTGAAACTACTAATGATACCTTGAATATTCGTCTTCTTCGATATTTGTAAAGGCACAGCTCACAGACGGCCGGTCGATGCAACTTTCGCGAGGAGATATCCAGCCAGTGCTGAAATTTCAAATTCTCAGATTCATTAAAATGAACCTTCTTGAGGATTTAGAGATCCATATATGATAAACTTCAGAAGGGGTGGTTGATCTTCAAGGATATTTCCATTGGATTTTACGATATTTCTCAATTAGATTTGCGATTTTATACTTTATTATTTACAAAATTTAAACAACAAAAACTTACCATCAAACAAGAAACATGTACATATTGGAGTGAGCCAGAGCACCTGCAGGGGGAAATTAGAGGGTCGTTGGAATCGGAAGGCCAGCAGCAGTGACAGATTCGACAGAGTGGGTCACCGGATAAGGAGGACGGGGCCAGCGAATACAGGGAGGGCACCGAAGGAGAGCGCATCATTTCCTGAAAATTTGGAAAATTAGCATAAATTTATATTTCTAAAAGGTAAGATTTCATGAGGATCATTTTAGAAAAGCCCTATAACATATTGTGTATAAAAGAAAGCATGAAATTAAGCAATGATACTTTATAAACTTCCTAAAAATAGTCCCACCATGATAGCTTCAATTAGAAATAGCTGACGATTACGTTACTAGTCAATCAGTAAATGGACGATTTAAAATAGGGGGAAATCTTCAATGAGTGCGCTCAATGACCCATGAATGAAGATTGAAAGATTTGCAAATTGAATCCAAATCGGAATCAGTCAAGTCAATTGCCCAATGCGTGTATGTTTCTTATTCCTTTACTTCTTACTTTCCTTCTTCCTTTATCTCGATAGTTTTGGCGCCTAAGTGACTACTTTACACTGCAGGCTGCATTTGGAAATCCACCAAAATCATTCCTTTATTCCTGTGCATTCCTTTTTCTTCGAATCTCGCAATTTTGCATTACCTTTCGTACTTTCTAAATATTTCATCTCTTCAATCTTCTTTATCTCTAAAATTGTCTGCTCCTCTATTTTCCCGAACTATCTTAATTCCATCTGTCTCTGCGCATTTTCCTAACAAGGACGCATTGCAACTAAAGTCGATCTGAACGATCAAGACAAGTTCAAGTCTCTTTTTCCTATCTTAATGTTACGCAATATTTTCATGAAGTTTTGAATTTTCAATCAAATACTATTTCTCAAATAAGGATACAAATCCGAATTCAATGCCAAAACTATGATTTCTAGGGCGCATATTTTGAAAAACTCCTCGACAACCGTGTGTTTTCCGAGTAAAATTGCAACCTTCATTTGTGAAAAATTGAAGGTGCAATCACACATCTGACGACATAAAAGTAATGAATAGTTTTCTATAGGCAATTATGAAAGTCGAAATAATAGAAATTAGCAGCCTAAATCGTAAGATTTAGCTGTGAAGAAAACGAATAACGCAAAAATGGAACTCTAAAATATCCATAAGAAAATCATAAAATTTATAAAATTGTCTTGGGTTATAATTAAAGTGTAAAATACTCTGAAGAGATACGAAACTTCATTTGAATTATTTGCGCTTTATTTGAAAGGGAAAACTTTAATTCTGAATTTCAGTTTATAGCTTAAAGATAAGATTCAGAATAATTTTACAAAAAAAAAATGAGAAAATTTGACCTGCTGGGCCTTTGGACATGGTATATCCGTGGTCGAGCAGTGCTGACAAAGCATGCCGAGTTGGGAAGGCGTCTTTTCCAGCAAACTATCACCGATATCAATCGTGTATTCTGAAATTTCAAGTTTATAAGTATAATAGTCGATCTTTTTATTGCATTTTCTACACATTTAGCATCAAAGCGTACATAATATTCTGTCATAAATAGTGCTTCATGAATGTCGCAAAATCACTGAAGTAAATAAATGCACGTTTTACTGTAACCTCTCGTACACTACATCAGGTTTACTTATTATTCATCAATGAATGCATAAATTTAGATAATGAGAATCCTACGAACCTCGACTCATCGCGATTCAGATTTATTTATATTCGAGTCGATAGATTTACTAATAGACATGTGCGTAAAATTGAAAGCCTTCGAGTGAAGAGTAAGGAAATGCGCATTGCAAATTGAAGACGGGCAGGGGAAGCAAAAGAAGGGAAATGAGAAATGGAAATGGCATTTGCTCTACAAATCTGCTATCTTCTAGCCAATAGCCGAAAGATCGAGGATTCTTGCAAAGCTAATCAGTTTTTCTATTCTTTATCAGCATATCATTGGCTTTGTGAAAAACTGACGAAATTTGGCGTGAAATAATTTGAAAATGATAAAAACTGGGTAAGTTTTCAAAAATGTATCTGATGAACTGTATGAATTTCCCCGAAAATCCTTCTCCCTAGTCCTAGAATGTCCTCTCCCAGACTTGTCTCCCTTTGTTGAATCCAGAATAACAAAACCCCCCAAATGTCCACACATCCTTACGCTCGCCGACGCACACGGCCTGAGGCTGCATAAATTAATAAATTATGTAAATCCTGCCAAAGAAGTTTTGCATGGATTGGAAATAGGGAAAAAGGAAGGCATCTTTGAAGTTTGATTTGACATGTTTACGAGAAAAGGGATAAATTTAGATCAAGAAGATTGTGAACAGACTTGGGGCGTTTTCCACCGCAAAAATTCGGTGTCATCATATCTCGTCCCATTATTAAGGATAGTAATTCAAGTGCCGACTAAAATAATTCACCGCACAAGGGATATTTGCGGTGGGAAACGTGCCAAAGTCTGATTGTGAGGACATTTGTTGAAACGAAGTTTCAAAAAGGGATCGAGTTCGGTGAGTTAAAGTTACGATCACTTTTTTTAGAAAGATGAAAATTTAAAATCACTAGAAGAGAAACTCAAAATAATCACTGGTCGTTCCGAGTTTTGCTTATGGGAAATTGTCTCGTAACCCCTTGGTTCATTCTTCTCACTCACTCGTGCCGTGTAATTCGATCTGCAAAAACGCTGCTGCCCCTGCCCCTCTGGGTATTTTCAACCTGCCCCTTCCTTCCTTCCCTTTACAATAACTATGGCTAGTATTTCGTACCATCCACTGACCTAAACATGATCTTTAATTTCTGCAAGATATTTTTCCTTACGTTTTCTCACGGAGTTTTGAAAATCTTTCAATCCCAAATAAAATATTTTTGTTTGAATAGGAAATGCGTGATTTCCAAATGTGTAGCTGTAAAAGTAATGGACTTTCCAAAAAAAACAATCGTGATCTTCAATCAGCAGAAAACTCAACCTTTTCCCCACACACACAAGGTTTTTTTTTGAGAAATTAGAAATTATCAGATATTTTCTAGGTTTCGTTGATAAAATGCTATAGATCACGCGAAAAGCGCATATTCATAAACCAGATCAAATATTCTGCAGGAAAAGTCACGCTAGGCTAGGAAAAGTGCAGAAACTATTCCTAATTTAGTCTGGAAACTATTATCGCTATTTTCGAGAATAATAATCACAAAACTCGCTTAAACTTTTCAACTTTGAGAAGAAAAATGAATCGAAAATAAAAGAATCTAGACAGAAAACAGTAATAAGGAAAGAGTTTCGAAATCGTATTGTAAGGCTACAATGAAAATCAAAATAAAGAGCAGAAAAGTCGGCATTTCAAAGGGAAATGTAAAATACTAGGGAAATGCTAAAATTCTGCGCACGCAAGAAGGCTGCTGCTGCTGCTTGTATGCGTAACTCTGCCCAGTCCTGGCCGGGGTGTTGAAAAGTGAAGAGGGAAAGGAAGGGGTCTGAGACTATGCTAGCGAACTAGGAATTCGAGCTAGGAACTCCTAGAGAAGCAGAAATAGCCGCGGGCAAAAATTAAGGAAATAGCAAGGAAGTTCGAGAGAACAAAGAGAAACAGGAAAATAGCAGATGAACTTGATAGGAAAAAGAAAGAGATTCCTAAAGAGGAAAGAAAGAACGTTGCTCATTCAACGAGAAAATCATCGACTAAAGAAAATAAGGATAGAGGCGCAAGGATGAAATTATGATGGTGTAGTAAAAAGAAGAGGGAAGGACAGATGACAATGAAAAATGAAAAGAAATAAGAAATGTAACAAGAAAGGAAAAGATGAAGTCAGGTGAATTGTTATTGTTACTTTCCTGTATGGCTAGATTAAAATGCTAGAAAATATAGCATAGAAATTATTCCAGAAGTACTGATTTTTATCGAAATAAAATCTAAAAAACAAACATAAGAAAAGCTTTTTTCCTTGGAAAATTTCCTGCGAAGTTAAAAAATCCGATTTTTTCGAGATAAACTTTTTCCGAGAAAGAATTGCAGCATTTCTACACGCCAAAATCGGTGTCATTTTCGGTCGTTTTTGTTCCTTTCTCCTTGCAGAATCGGCCAATTTTTTGTGCTTGTGCTAATTTAATTAGTTCGATCTTTCCCTATTTTTTGGTATCTGCCTCTCTTCCTAGTCTTTCGTCTCTCGTTTATCTCTCTCATATCCATTTCCCTCCCATTTGACATGCGACTCTGCGCAATTTAATTTTTGAAGAAAAACTTAACTATGTTTCAGGCTAATTACGCACGAAAAACGAATACTGCATGGCTCAAAAAACATTTGCCCTTGGAAAAAATAGTTTGTATCGATGAGTGCAAGAAAATTATTAGATGTTTGAGGCAAAGTCAAAACTCTTTCAAAGTTATTACTGGTTATGAGTACTTTTCACTAAGAGCTATTTTTGAATCTTTCTGCTATTTCTTTGGCAAGCTAAGGTTCTTCGAAATCGTTGATTATGAGTACTTTTTATCACAAATCTCTTATCATCCCTTTCTGATGGGAAACGTCTGCAATTTTCAAATGTAACCAAATTCTTACCATGATATGAATTCAAAGACACAATCGACCCAGTTTTGTTGCCTTCCCTCGGAGAAATTTTCGCTCGAGAGCATCGTTTCGAGTTGACGACGCCAGTTCGGATTGGGGTTGAAGAGCAGCCTGAAAATTACAAATTTGATGAAGTTCAGCTTTCTTTTTAAAAATTATTTAAAAACAAATTTTTGTAATGTTAGTTTTTCAAAATTTAGTACTACTCGTATCAGTATCAGATCAATTTCTATTGATTCAAGGATGATCATGTGAATGGTTATTTCCCTATTCCTTCATTCTTCTTCATTTCTGCAAACAAAACAATGCAGTCGAAATCAGTCAGTTCGTCCTGTTGACAGAGGAAATCAGAAATGGTCAAAGGAAGGAAAGAAATATCGCTAGTTTGGCTATTTTTGTATCGTCCACCTTCCATCCCACACACAAAGACTAAAACGAACTGATACTCAAAGCAGTCTATTGACTGATCAAATAAGAAGGGAAGATAAGGTAACTCGTATATTTTTAAATAATGGAAACAGAATAGAAAATATTGCTACATTTGTCAGGAAGAGTCTGAAATGTTTGAAGAGGCAGCAAGTTTAATCAAATGATAAGAAACGATTTCTCAATTTATGAACATTATCATCACTGATACTTATCGAAACTGATGCGATATGTGATAAAATATCATTTGAAAATTCGTATCATTTTAAGGCAATTTTTAAATT
>LIAE01010439.1:0-19039 GCA_002287525.1 Diploscapter pachys | reverse complement strand
ATTCATAACGACGTTTTGTAAGAAAATCCCCGAAATAACCTTTGTGACAAATCACTTGGAAGTGGAGATTTTTGAAAAATTGCCCAGAGGGACGACGAAAAGTTCGTAAGAAAACATTATTTTTGAAAATTTATCTAAAATGTTTAGCAATTTTGTGATTTTATAGGATTTTCTGGAAAATGCCAAGAAAAATCAAAGACAGATGGTCCATATGATAATCAATTAATGAAGTGTGAAATCAACAAAACATGTTTGTTTCGTACTGGAACTAATTCTAATTAGCCAATGTTTCGTTGATGAAACAAAATCACAATATTTTTCAGAAGATATATTGCTAATTAAATTATGATATAGACTCAGACAAAGTTAATCTTAAATTTCTTCCTAGTAAAAGATCTAGCTAAAGTTAGTGCAAAATCTGACGTATCCTGCAATAAAGAATAATTTTGTTTCAAATTAATTTCTCACCAACTAGACATTCGCGTAATTATTTCTATTATGAAGAAAAAAGACGAAATTGATTTCTGAATGAATATAAAGAAAACGCTTTCGCTAGAAAAGTGAAGACGGAGATAGAAGAGAAGAGGTTGTTTTGAAAATAAAAGGAGCCACCCCACCACGGACAAAATTATGAAGCATTTCAAATGAAAGAGAAGAAAAGGTCTAGAGATAATTGGAGAGGCTCGAAAATCGGAGGAATATTGTTTGGAAAGACGGAGAAAAACGAGGAAAAAAACAAAGAAAGAATGGGAGATGTCGGGGTTGCACGTCTTTCACACTGGCTTCTCGTTTCAAACTCGAACAGCTGAGAGAGTGAGCCCTGCAGCTTGCTTTCACATTCCCTTCTCTCGCCCCTAGCACCCACTTCCACTTTTTCTGCTCGCGAGTCTCCTCAGCTACGTGCACGAAGCACCCAAATCAGGTGTTGCACGGGGGAAAACGGTGTTTCTGGTCAATAAGTGTATTTCCGCCTGTGAATTTATAAAGTTTACCTAATTTGCATTAGGAAATGATAGAAATTCGAATTTCCCTCGTATTACAGCGCTTGTCAGGTGGATAATTATGTAGAAAGTAAATTGGATTCTCATTGCAAATTCGAAAAGAGACGATTGAACAAAACAATATTTTGTTTTGGAAATGAATCTGAGAACTACAATGTTCCTCCCAAATCAGGTGTCACAAGGAAAATATGAGAAAAGGTTCAGGCAAAGTCCGGCCCGTGAAAGCGACAAAGCACATGATCAAATGGACATAACACCCGGACTAGAAAAGGGGTGATTCCAATTTCGAGTGGAGGGTAAATACGAGGAAAAACGAGATTGGGGATATCAAAGTATCACGAATTCTAGAAAATAATGAATCTGTCAGATAAAAATATCGAGTTTAGTGTTTTTAATCTGCTACAATCTAAATATCGCCAGCCATAAACTATTTTGAAGCTCGAGGAGTAACTTGTAAAAAATACTTGAGAATGTCAACCTGCAAATAAACTTCTAGGCCGACTTACTTTTAGGTACAAATCTAAATGTCAAAAGAAAAGAATAAGACTATATTTCACTGTTCAAAAGTCAGAACGGTCGCATAAATTCGTTGACCACGACTATTTTTCTGAACTTTAATCTCCAATTACAAGATGTTGAGATAATAAATAGTTGATCTAGGATATTTTAAAGGACTTTAGAAAATATTGAAAAGTGCAAAGATTCAAAATGTCTCGTTTTGTCTGGTCACAAATAAAACTTCCCAACCATATGACATTTGCAAATTACTGTAATGCTCTTGCTCATTTTTTGCAAGATCTGTTGAAATATACAAAAGCCGAATTCAGAGATTCATAAAGATTTCGCCACCTATCAACGGATGTAACAAATTCAAGAAAAGACGAAAGACGCTGGCGAGATTTCATATCGCTTGCTTATTCATGTGACTTGATTAGCCGCGGAGCGAGGCAAATTAGCCGTGAAGCACATTTTCTCCGCGTCTTTCCAGGGATTTCACTTCGCCACTTCGAGAAAATGCCTGAGTTGTTGAGTGCAAAAGCCCCGAGCCTAGCAACCAATAGGGACACCGTAAAAGACCGAGATAATCGCATTCGAGAGGGGAAAAACTATAGATTATGCGAGGGGAAGGTAAGGGAATAGTCAACTTGCATAATCCGCGGACTCGTTTTGAAATTCTAAATTTCTAATTGTAAGAATTTAAGTAGGAGGAACTTATGGAAGATTAGGGATATTGGCTGATGTTTAGTTTTTGTGGAAAATCCAAATAAAAATCGCCACGGAAAGAAAGGTTGAAATTCCTGCCTCAAGATTGAGAAAATTTCAAATTCGATTCCAAACTTTAAGAATTCTACTTCGGAAGGCCTCAGGAACTGACCAAATTGCACAGAAAATATTGCTATGAGAAAAAATCTTTATGTTTACCTCATTCATAAAGGGAGTCCAACTAGGAATCATCTTCGATAATTTTTCGCGTTTCTAGTAAATTCTCTAGTAGTACTCCAAAATGGACACGAAGTGGACTCGTAAAGAATTGGGCAAATTTGGCAGAAGGGGAAAGGGGAAAGGTGCGAGGAGGAGAGGGGAAGTACCAAGGGCCACGACCCACCGTGAAACACCTCAGCAGAGCCTTCCTTTCCAGGCACCAGACCTGACCACTTCCGGTGTAGATGTGGGAAGCAGGCCGAATTATTTAGCAGAACGATTTTTGAGAGGAAAATAGAATGGGAGATTAAGAGAAATTAGAGATAAAAGTAAATTTTGAGAGGGAAATAAAAGAGGTTTCGAGAGAGACTAGAGATGAAAGAGGGAACAATCACAGGATAACTGTCTGATGTACTAACCTCAGATAGCAGAGATCGCTTGCGAGTCTGGCACGCTACCGTCGGGAAACTTGAGGCCAAAGGTAAAGAGCGACGAGAATTCACGTACCGACGAGGCTGAAAGTATAAAAACTAGCATAATTTTGAATGTATTTTTCCCGAAAAGAAATTTCCAAATAAGCCATTTCGACATGTTTGTAAAAATCTATGCTTGAAATTTTGAAAATTCCGAATTCGACCCCGATTTCTAGCCGAGAAGTGATAAATGTCATTTGAAGTTTAGTGCGTTTTCTAGCTATATGCTGTCCAAAACCAGGAACTCGGGGCTTTTTGTCCTTCATCTTCAGGACTGATATGCCTCGAGGGAGGTCGATGAAAAAATAGGCAAACGAGGAAATCGGCGAATTTTAGTGGGGAAAAATTCGAAGGGGAATTTCATTTGAAGCGCACATCAAGTATTCATCGAACAAAATAACACAGCTACAAAATCTATCGGCTTAAGCTATCAGATATCAATTTTCAGGTTTTTTTTATAAAGAAAAATTCAATTAATGTTTTTTTCCAAAGAAATTAATGCATCCATTTAAAATTAGCAAAGTCAAAGAATAGGAATTAATAAAATCGGTGGATATTTGGTCTAATTACAAGTGAACTTTTCGAAAATAAGAATGTTTATCAAAATACTACTTTCTACTAGAAATATCTCACTAAAAACGATAAGTTTCCAACCTGTGAATGGGAATCAGCAGGTGGTTGTCCCAAATAATACCGCTTCGGCAACTGACTGACAGGAACAGATACAGTCCCAGAGGCAGTTTGCAGCGTCTGACTTCTCGGCTTCTTCAAAGACGTGTTCCCTGAAGCGAATAAAATTATACAAGCCGGTTTTAAATGCTATTCTTAACCGCATAATGAATCATTTTTGTACTTCAAAAAGAAAATGAGTGTTCAGAAAAAGCTCGAAGAAGGAAAAGTTCAAGCACACAAGTCATCAGTGTGTTTTCTGCCTTCTTGCTAATTTCCGAAATTCACGATTCGAAGAAAAAGAAGAAAACCGCAACTTTCGTACAAATTTCATGCCTCCATCATAATTTTCCCGAACTAATAGCCCCTCTGCTTCTAGTATAATTGAATTACTACAATTCTCAAAATTGGCTTCCTGGTTCAAGTAGTATTTTTCGCACAATAGATGAAATCTTACAGTCGACCCTAGGAAATTACGTACTACTTCCGTAAATACTAAAATTAGGCTGTAGTGGAGTGGACACGCATGTGAAAATTGTGAATTTCCGTTTGAAAGATAAAAATGGCGCTCTCACTGGGCGGCACGCGAAATAGGGGAAACCAAATTTGGGAGTCCGAATAAATTCTCGCCAAGGGTCGAAAGAAGTCAAAGTTGGCACGACAATAACAACAACGCTTTGCGTCCAGTAATTCCAAATCTGTTTCTCAAATATATCAGCCCGTTTTGCTTTCCTATCCTTCATCATAGGGGGAGGGGAAATGTTATTGGGTCAGAAAGTTTAGCGATTGAGCAGCTAAAACGGGAAATGGAAAATTTGTTGACACAGGATGGCGGTGGGGACAAAATGGACATTGGGAATTCAGAGTCGCTCACATCGGATATGCAGCTTTCTTTCTCTCCCTATGGAAAATATCTCCCACCTCCTTTCTCGCTAAAATTTCAATTGTCTCTAATCATTCTCTGCTCTTTTCGAAATCCTATTTCACCCAATCTACCAAACATAATTTCTCTCCATCCTTCATTTGTACAACTCGAACTTTATTTCTTTTCTCGTTCTCTCGAATTTACACCCTCTATGGCTATTTTGCCAGCAGCTAAAAACAAAAACAAAATATACGGGGCCACGCTGGACAGGATACAACGCTGAACAACAAAAGACAAGAAAAGGATGGAAGTTCTGTTTGCTATAAGAAATAGCATCCAAATTGAAGATAGAAAAGAAAACTACATTTTGCTTTCTCATTTTATCTTTCTCTAAAAATTTGTCTAACTCTTTTTCCTTCTCCATTCTCCATTGTATAGTCCAGTCTCTCATCTCTGGACTGCGCGCTTCATCTCCTCATAACATATGCAATTTACAAAAACAACGCACTCTGCAAGAATATCCAGAAGTGTGCAGAATACTGAACAGGGGTGTACAAAGGTAGTGCGTTATTAACTAACGCTAACGCAAAGCGCACTTCCCGGGATAATTTTCAAAACGCAAGTTAAAAATTCTATTTTTGCACGCCCCTGGTATTGAGTTTGAAATGAGGCTTGGAAAAGAGTGAAAGTTTCGATCAACTTTAGGACCAAGATTTCTATAAACCCTTCAAACATCTAGAACAAATAACAACTTTTTAACCAATTATCTTTCAAAATTTTCAATAAGATATTCACTTTTGCTCAATTTTTATGGCTAATATTTTTCACGAAGCTCACATAAAGTTCGTACATATGTTCTCGAGCCAATTAATCCTAGTCCTGCCAAAAATTCTAGCGGAAATAAGGTCACCTGCCAAATTGCAAGTGGAACACTTTGTGACAGAACGCTAGCAATAAAAACGATATGGAGAGTTTGGCAAGTGACAAGCCTCGTATTCCTTCAGGAATAAAAGGGAAAACTAAACGAACGAAAACACAACAACTCACCGTGCTTCTTCAGTTCCTGAATCGTATGAAAGGTTACTGATTTGGGCGGGCTTCTGGAAAAAAACGTTTAAAATAATTTAGAAAAACTGAGGTCACTTGCAATTCCATTAAAACTCTAAGAGAAGTGAAACTGATAGAGGTATTTCGTGAAAAACAATGATAAACTGATCATAAGCAATGGTTTCGGCTTTGAAATGCTTAAAAATTCTGTACAAGAATAAGAAAATCTAGTACTTGATAGGTTGATTGGCCAACCTCGTCTCGCTTTTGTTCCCCTTCATAAGACCTTCATTTAGCTGCTCGATTCGCGACTGCATCATCGAAGTGGTCGTCGAATTGTTCTCTTCCTCGATCGTGTCCAGAATCTCGCCCTGAAAATCTTAGTTTTTACTTTTAAAAAATGTAAGCTATCTTGAAAATTTCACCAACTTTTGTTCAATTCAAAAATAAAGTCTGCGAAATTCGTGAAACCTATTTGTTCCCATTTATTTTCAAAAATGTCATCAACATCAAAGATTACCCAATATTCCTAAATTTTAAAGAGAAAAGTGAAGTTTGGAAAAATATAAATAGCGCAAATATTGACTGATAAATCTGATCCTGTGGGTGGAGGGATTTTATGAAAAACAGATAGGGGAATAAGCAAAACACTCGAGCGGATTTGTTTGAGATCAAGATTTTAGATATCCGATTAAAATATCGTCACTTTAGAGATTGCCCTTCAAAAATAGGTAAAGTGACTCATTCTTCCGGTATTAGGTCTTACAAATTCAAAATTTTAATCCAGCTATACCGTTTTTCATTCAAATCTGGCCCTGACTCATATTTTTCTAGCTTCTCATTCACTCTCTCTCTCTCAATTTCAAACGTTTTCTCGCTCCTCCTTTCTCTGGGGCGTCTAGCTTTAGATGATGAGCGGAGTACAATAGCTGTAGCAGCGGTAGCGCTTTGAGTATAAGGAAATCAACTGACGACTATTTTGACTCTCTTCACTAGGAGAATTTTTGGCATAATTTGCTTCAAAAGCTAGAGAGCTTCTAAAAATGAGAGAATGAGAAAAAACGAGAAGAATGAAAGCCAGGGCCAGATTTGAGTGAAAAACAGCGTACTAACTTGCAATAATTTACGATAAAAATGATGAGATTTAGTTGTTATGGAAAATTCGGAAACTTTCCACGAGTTTCAGCTTATTTTTCTGCTTTCTAATCTCGAATTCCTAAGATTTACGTGATTTTAGTGCTTTATGCATGTAAATCTGAATCATAAAAGATACATTTACGCATTTGTGCTGTAGACTGCAGAAGGTGCATAATCATCTTCACTTCAAGATGAAAACCGAATAAAAAGCACTATGGAAATAGAGGGGAATGTATGTACATATCTGCATTTCAAACCTAAATTCGCATCGCTCTAATGAGGAGAATCTTGAAATAACCAAGTACACTCGAGATTTTTACGCAGTTTTCATCCAAAGAAAAGAATCTCGAAAAAAATACATAAGTTTTAACGCACTTTGCAGAAATCACCAATGAGT
Source organism: Diploscapter pachys (assembly GCA_002287525.1). Lineage (NCBI taxonomy): Eukaryota > Metazoa > Nematoda > Chromadorea > Rhabditida > Rhabditidae > Diploscapter > Diploscapter pachys. The sequence goes on along the minus strand of LIAE01010439.1, from coordinate 12,028 downwards.
GAAAATGTAAAAATATAGAAAATTTCATGAATGGACTGAATTTTGCAGCGTTTTATTATTTATCAAAACTCGATGCGTGAAAGGAAAAGCCAGAGTGAGTTATGATTTTTTCGGAAAAATCAGACAAACATCAGAGATCTAGGAAAACATCAAAATTTGATCATAATCAAGAAATCCTACACTTATAGTTTTCTAACTAGTGAAAGATAAAATCAAAAATAGATATGAAAACTCACGACTTTGGTACTGGCAAAGCCCGTAGTGGTTGCGGAATTGGTCATGCTCGAAATTGCCGTGGGTTGTCCATTGGTTCCGAAACAGTGCTGCTTCAAACTCGAATCGCTATGCGAGGCTTGCATCGTTCTTCTGAAAATTCTAAGTATTTTCTTCCATTTTCCAAGATTCTTGTATTTTTCACTTTTTATCAGAAAAGTGATGAAAAATACAAGAAACCGCAGTTTTCTGATCTTCATCTGCAAAATTCGCAGTTTCGAATTTTCGAACTCGCGAAATGCAATGATGCGATAAAAATGAGCTGGAAAATGAATGAAAATGCGAACATTATAAATGAGGAACCAATTTTTCGGAGCGAAGAAGAAAAGAGTAAAAGTCTGCTGAATGGAGTCGGGGAAAATGCTCCGCAGACCTTTAGGCGTTTCATTAGTCTTTCCTCCCAAGGGAAAGAATTCTCCAAAAGGATAGGAGAAAAATGAAAATAAGAACAGTTAGGGCATGATTTAATATAACAATCTCATTGCATATCTCACTCTAGATATCTCACCCTCGATCTCTATAAATACCCAATACTATCAGTTAATAAATGATTTCGCTCGCATCTTGTTCTCCCTTCAAGCCTCTACACAGCACACCCCCTCGTCTACATCTTTGTGGTACCGAAGTACTCAACTAGAACGGACGTCGGTTTGGGGCTCGGAAAGGGAAGATGAAGGGATGAAGATGTGAGCTGCGAAATGATGATGCGAGCAAAATTATGGGCTGTTGGAAGGATCAGACGGTTTTTTTCTTGTTTATCCCCATTTTTGGTCCCTCGTAGTTACTACCCTCTTTCTCTCTTCTTCGTACTGTTTCTCCGAAAAGAGGGTGGTAACTACAATGAGCCACGTTTTTCAGGCTTATTGGAAAATTCATTCAAATTCGCAACTTTATAAAGTTCGCCCTATCTTTACCATAATTTAGCTTCAAAATTGGAAAAAATCAGAAAGCAGAACCTACAATAGCAGCCTATTCCTCGTTACGAATTGGAAGGAAACGCTCAAACCAATCACCGAAATTTAACAAGAATCTTCTAGGATTCAGACTAATTGTAGGATTTATGCGGCGAATATCAAAGGAAGCAGTTTGTGAGCTAAAAATAAACCGAAGCATAAAAATTCTGCTAATTTTCCAGAATAAAATGTTAAAAGATAAACCGGAAATTATGCATATTTTAGGAAAACAACTTCGCCTATTTGACCAGGAATAAATAGAAGTCAAAGAACCAGGCTTCAAGTTTATGTGAGCTTCGAGTCAAACCCCGCCCGCCCATTTCATTTCCCATATTCGGGCATTTGGTTATCCGGGAATCGCCAGCGAAAAGGCACATCTGCATGTCATTTACAAGATGAAGAGAGGAAGGGAAAAAGTAGTGGAGGAGAGATAAAAAGAAAAACTTTGAATTTCTGCTAATGAAAGATGAAGGGAGCAAGCTGTGAAATATTTTAGACTGTTGGTGATCAGAAGTTAACATAATGGGCATAATGGGGAGAATTGAACATTGTGATAAATGTCTCCGATAATTCGAATTTGAAGGTGTGAAGCTAAAACTGTGATTTTCGTAAAAATTTAAGCTTGCCTAAAGAAAATTTTTGAAAATTCGAGATCTTCCAACTTTTGAAACCTGTTTTTCGAAGATACAATCAAAACACGAAGTGTTTTCAAGGAACTAGAATCGAGAACGACACTTTGTATTCTCCACATGATTATGCAAGTGGATAATGGGCAAAATTAGATCTATTTTTTCTCGAAATGGAGATAATGAATAACAATTAACACAGACAAATGAGGAGAATTTGGAAAATTCTTTATTAGGAGCTATTTTGAGGATGTGCTTTGTGGTGTTTGTGTTGGTAATCTGGGGGAAAGATAATGAGGGTGTGTGCTGATGACAGTTCTAGGAAAGGATTTTAATGGGATACTCAGCTACTTGTGAAGTTTCAGCTAGAGATTGAGATTCAATAAAAATTAGAAGAATAATGATTTAAAAGTTTCGTCTTATTTGGGAAAAGCTGGTCTTCACGTCGTATAGACTTCAATTCAAAAATGTATGTCTAGTGCGTCAAATGGTGACAATTTAGTTTTTAGCCGAGAGTTATGACGAGATATCGAGCACGAAATATCACAAGTTCCCCCAAACGAACTTCACGATTCATAAAAATTTGGAAAAAAAATCATGATCCAGAATGGGAAAGTGATGAATTAATCAAATATTTTGCCGCTTCAGCATCGAAAATTTTAAATTCAGCAATATGATAGAACCGCACACAAGAAACTCATTTGGACCAAAGATTTCAACGTCCGTGAAAATCTCTAGCCTTTGCAGTTTCATGAATAAGCCCTCTCTGCTCCAAACTCATTCATTTCTACTACGCCTACGATGATGAGTTCTCGCGCATAACTTCGAGTGCGTCTCAAAAGGGTCGAGGAAAACTCTAAGAAAAACTAAATTTTATAAAATTTGTTATAAATCCAAGAAGATATGTTTCAAGTTCGAAATTCGTAAACATTCTAAAGTTTCGAAAAATCAAATCTTTAAAACAACTTCATCGTTTGAAAATCCGAATACCGGAAATTACAAACGCAATTTTCTATTTCAAATTTGAAAACTGAAAGATAAGTTTTCGATAAGATGTCTGCTAGAAAGGAACGTGTATGTATGTGGCTCTCGTCAGTGCGAGGAAAGAAAGCTGCCCTGAAAAAGGATGGAAAAAGAGGGCTCCTGAGGCACTCTCACTCTCTCCTTCCTCCATACTCTATCACTCATTCTCTAATATCTCTCCTTCTCTATCACATATTCACTCACTTATCGGCTCGCATTTTTTCCAATCTCTCCCTCTCTGCATCTCTGGTCATATCTCTAATATCTCTGACTCGCTATGCTCTATCAAGTCCGCTCACTATTTCTCGATAAGCATTCAGAAGGAAAAGCCTCCTAGAATCGATTCCCAACGCAAACGAGGAAGAAAAATACAAATTAGGAAGCAAATCAGCCTTTTATTGGCCTTCATGAATTGCAGCATATTTGAACGGTTTAGAGAAATTTATCACACGTTGAGTTATAGAAAATTTCTATTAGTTGATATATTGTTTGCATTTTTCTGTAAAAGGAAGAAAACATTTGATTTTATCCGTTTGAACTTGATTTTTCCATCGAGAATGCAAGAATAAAGCGAGGAGAGGTATGTGGGAGGAGATGATGCTGGAGCTAGGAGAGGAATTACCGAGCTATTGCAGATGTAGATCAGAGCTGTTGTCGATTGGAAACAAAGTGGAGCTTCGCTTTTTTAGGCCAGGAAGGAAGAAGATACGATATTTCTCTTATCTCTCTTACCAACTCTATATTTCATCTCTCGCATGATGGATATATTGTATATAGAGAGACCAAATGGTTTTCCATAATAGGTTGAGTTTGGTAAATTTGATATCAGTATGATGGCTGAGATCGTGAATAACTCGAAACTTTTAAAATTTTGAAAAATGTTTCATCCTATCAAAAGTTATGTTACTAGTTTCAACGTTGTTCATGCCTTCAGAAGGCCTTTTTCGAAAAACCAACGACGCCATCATTTCGGGCGCATTTTATTATCCTAGTTGGTGTCTCGATTTCATGAAATCACCAACTAATTAACGGGATAATTAACGATAATTGAAACATCGAAAAATTTTATGCGTTCTTTCTCTCCCTCGAAAGCGAGAGACTTGGCTTCTCTATGTATATTTGCCAGCTTATGAGTATGCTACTAGAAATCGCTTTGGATTGTATGCACTGATAAGGATCTTTCTCTTTTGCTCTTCCTTCCTTCCTTCCTGGCACCGAACCCTGCTGTTTCTGTTGCATAATGCAAATGATTCGCGGTTTTCCTAGTATTGAAATAATCAGACGCGTTGCAAAAAATAAAATCCTATAAAAATATTAACCGACTGATTGTGGAGATGAAAATGAAACGGCAAACAATCAAATCTATTATTAGAATTGCACAATGATGTCAATTGTTATGCAAATTGTTTGCCTACAAAGCGTGTAAATGAATGAAACATCGTCATAATCAGTAAGAATAAAAGACTACTGCACTGTTTGATATGCCTTGGAAAGTCAGAATTCACAAAGGCGAAGAATTTCTGAAATAGGAGAGAAAGATATCACTTGGCTAATTAATTGCGAATGAGAGCAGAACTTTTGGAAAATAAACTTGAGTGCGAAGGTTGAGATGATGCAGGATCATCGATGACTGGTCACTGACTTTAGAGAGAAAAAAACGCGAGAAATAGTGTGTAGAGTTCGAGTTCTATTGCATAATTTTTTTGTGTTCTTTTCACTTCCCATGCTATTTCGAACGAGCTGCAAGTTTCAGTTCAACTAAGTATGAGCGGGACCAAAAACACAAATCACGAAAAATGCGAATTTGAATCGCCGCTCGAACGGAAAACGCTCCATCGCCAGTTTCCATTTACAATTCCTGCCCCATGGTAAACATTATGCGATTCATCATTTCTTGCTCGAATTTTTGCGATTCTTAAATTTTTCCCCGAAATTTAGCATTTTCAGACTCGGATCATGGGCGGACAGTGAAGCCCGTACCGGAGAGTCATCGTCCATCCAAGGAATGTGCCTGAATTTTCACTCATCGCTCCGATTTAGTATATTTCGGTAACTTCTTTGAAGTTGCTTATTTTTATCGTGCTGTTTTCAGTTTGTGATACTCGAAAAATAATCAGTCATGTCCAACTCGATGTCTATGATAGGTTGGTGCAAAATCTTTTCAAAAAATAGTCGTTTTTAAAGTTCTGAAGAGATTTGAAATGGGAAATCTTACTTGAATTACGATAAAAAATCCGTTCTGACCTGAAACTTGGTTAGTCGGACTCAAAGTTACACATTTTCTGATTTAGAATCTTCTGTAAATAAGAAAAAATGAAAATTTTCAGGAGGCGCTATCCTAGTGCTGCTTCTGGCAGGCTACATCGCCCAGCAATACGGCCTGCCGCCGCCAAAACCGAAGATCGTCGGCATCGACTTGGGCACCACGTTTTCTTCGATAGGTAGGAATTTGCCTGTTTTCAAATATTTTGCTTTTACTTTTAACGATTTTTAAGAAAGGGCATTTTCAGCAATTATCATTAGAGTTGAGTCATTTCCAGGCATTTATCACGCAGTTACGGGTCGAACGACGATAATCGCTGATGATCTGGGCAAGAAGTCCGTCCCGAGCGTCGTTGCATTTCTGTAAGCAAGCTACTTTTACAAACTTATTAGTTTATCACTGCTTTAATGATTCTTCAAAATCCTGAAATTTGGCTTGATTTGCGGATTTGTTCTTTTGTTAAGATCTAAAGAGACGAATTTCTTTAAAAAATTTTTGAGTTTTCGATTTCCAGTTCGAACGGATCAGTTTTGGTCGGAACGCGAGCCGTCGATCAGCAGGAGAAGAACCCGCAACGGACGATTTACGACGCGAAACGGTTCATCGGAAAGGTCTTTCAGCCGGACGATGAGCAATTTTTGGTAAACCCTTCAATTTTCTAGCTCGTTATGTACCAACATTTTACTGCTATGCTACAGAAAATGATCAAAAGTTGGCAAAAATACGAATTGCATCGTGCAACTTTTCGGAAAAGCTAACATTTCTAGTTATTTGTTCAGAAATACTATTTTCAGGCCGACAAAAAGCGCTATCCGTTCACAATTCTGCTGGACAAGGAGGGCCGAGCTTACTTCGAAATACCTCTCGACTCGGGGAATAAGTAGGGAAATTTGAACAATTTCATGATTTTTCTTTATTTTGTAGATTGCTTTACCCGGAAGAAGTCGGCTCGATAATTATTGAGTATCTGAAGGAAGCTGCCGAAAAGCACGTAGAAAGCAAATTAAGTCAGGTTGGCTATTTTCATGAATTTCTTTCTGTAAAACTTATTTCGAGGTCCGTTTTAAATATTGAATCCAAAACTTTTTAAAAACTTACAAGGGAGGTTTTGACCTTCCCTTGTTAGAGTACACGGTCACTTTCCACTGGTTGAAATATCATCGAAAATTTTCGACATTTAAAAATTCCTTTGAAAATAGCCTCCAAATCACAAATGAGTTGCATTCTTTTCACAAGTAAAATATAAGATTCAGGCCGTGATTTCCGTACCTGCAGAGTTTACCGAAGAACAGCGAAATTTCACTGCAAAGGCTGTGGAACTAGCAGGTTTCGATGGATTTTCCTTATTCTTGTTCTAATTTTACAATTTCAAGGTCTGGAAGTTCGTCGAGTGATTTCCGAGCCGACTGCGGCTGCCCTCGCGTACGGGCTGCACAAGAAGCAGGGCATCGAAAATGTCGTCGTCGTCGATTTGGGTAATTTTAATTTTCTTGGTGAACTTTCGAAAAGATTTTTATATTTTCTTCTAAAAAGTTAAAAAGAAATTGACTCTCTTTCTTCAATGTTGTTTATTCGTTCATTTTTCATTGCTATTTCTTCGATTTTAGGAGGCGGCACTCTGGACGTCTCAGTGCTGTGGTTGCAGGGCGGCACTTTCGTGACGCAGGCCATGGCCGGCAACAATCGACTGGGCGGGCAGGATTTTAATAATCGAGTTCAGCAATTTCTGCTCGAGGTCATTTTTTCTTTCACTTATAAAAACCAATTCGAAAACGCTAAATTTCATGTGTAGACGTGACTAAAAGAAAGTATAGGTTTGGACAGAAAAGTGATTTTTCAATCCTTGCCTTTCAGGATTTGTAAAAAGAGTTTTCGATAGTTTAAGTTAAAAGGCAATTTTTTATTTCAGAAAATCAAGAACCAATTCGGCAAGGAGATAACGAACAAAGAGGATCTACAGACGATGCGACTCGAAATCGAACGAGCCAAATTGAGGCTGACTGCGCATCCCAAAACGAAGATACAGTTCAAACTCATCGAAATCGGAGAATGGAGCTATGAGGTTGGATATTTCTTCCAGTTCCTGTTTCCTTACTTTTTCATTTTATTTTAGTTTCTTTTTCAATAATAAGTGTTCTTGTAAACTTAATGGAAAACTACCAATTCATAAGAAAACGTTCATTTTTAAAAATTATCCTTTTTGTTTATGATCCTTTGAAATTCCTAAAATTCGCAGATGACTCGAGATGAATTCAAGGAGCTGAATGACGATCTACTGAAATCGATCGAGCAGCCGATGGAAGCCGCCTTGCAGGTTAGACATTCATTTGGAATCTTACCTGAAGATTATTCTAAATTCTAGATAAATATGTTGATCATCAGCATTATATTATAGGCCAATTTCGAAATTTCATCCAAAATCTAAAGCGACTATTTTTATGCTTTCAGGATGCGAATCTCGACAAAGAAGCCGTGGACGAAGTCGTTCTGGTTGGAGGCTCCACCAGGCTGCCCGCTGTCAGACGAATCGCTGGACATTTCTTCGGGTAATTTTTATTTATTTATTTACTTTTATATTATATTTTATAATATAGATAATTTTTAATTAGCGAAATAGCCTAAGTGATTTTTTCCGAATAACTTTTGTTTAAGAGAAAGCCTTGTATCGGAAAGCATCTTGAAGTTACCACATGTTTATTCACAGACAAATTTACTGCTCATTTTCTATCGAAGATTCGATTTCCAGAAAACCTCCGAATTTCGGCGTCGACCCGGAATTGGCTGTTGTGACTGGGGCGGCTGTGCAGGCTGGTGTGATTGGGGGCGGCTGGCCTCTGCAAGTCGCTGCAATGGAGCTGCAGACGAAGAGACGGAAACGGCACTTCTACACGGACGTCGAATCGGTCAAGAAGAAAACTGAGGCTTGACAATTTTAGCCCATGGATTATGGTTACTCGAAAAGAATGCTCGTGAAATGGCAGCCTGAATTTAGGGGGCTTTTCCTCATTTCTAAAAGATATACTAGAACTTGTAGTATTTGCGATTTGGAATATAGTAACTCGAAAATAGGCCTGAGAAATGAAGACACGAAGTTATTTCATGAATTTTTTTTGTAAATTTCCAAGAAAAGCCTTTAAGAGTTATTTTGATCCTGAATTCGGCTTCATTTTACAAGCGAAAATTCGCTAAATAGACACTTTTATCATGTGATGAAAAGCGAAGAAGTCAATTTTTAATTACCCTGGTTACTTGATACTTTAAATTCAAAATAGTCAGTATTTATTTATAGTGCCTGCAATAATTGTGTAATAGCTAGACATTCGAATCTAAAGTAGTAATTTATTCAGCAGACGAATTAAAATATAATAATCTTTGAAAGTAGCATTTATACAATTGAAAAGATGTTGTTGCATTTCATCTGCCCAGATATTTTTCCTCGAAAATTCAACTTTACAAAACTCGAATACGGTTCTTGTATCAAAGTGATTACATGTGTAATCAAAATTTACTAAATTCGCAATATCTGAATCGTCGTAAAATAATATTGGTGCTAAAAAGTCGTTAATTTTAATACTTTATACAAAAAATTTGGCGATTCAAGTATTCTAAGGACGTTTTTTTTTCAAATTTACTTCAATGCTCGATGAATCTGAGTCATATCTAACGATTTTTCTCATTGGTGATGCCAAAAATCTGGGTTCGTTTTTCTATGGAATTGTGATAGGTAAATTTCGCTAGAACATTTTTTCTTCAGAAAATATCTTTTGAGATACTATTTATTATTGTCACTCGGTTAAACTAACTTATCAAAATTATTATGTTCCATGTCAATTGCTGACTTTAACCTGAGCAACTTTAGGGTTTTCGAATAATAAATTTTAAAATGTCAAGTGGAAATCATCGATTTCCGAAATAAAACATTCAAAGAGAATGAATTTTCAGTTCAATAGGAAAAAATCATGCACAATATGCATAGCTTGAAGAATCCATGGAAACTTCAACGCTCATAAAATGCTTTCTTGTTTTGGTTCAACCAAATAACATGCTTTGAGATTTTTTTCCTCTTATTTCATACTGACTAATTTTTATGTTGCTTTGTGGACTGTTTTTGCACTGCTTCGTGTTTGAATTATTTCCACTCGCACTATACATTCGTGGTTTTTCATTTCAAATCGTTATTCCCTGAATCTGTCTAATTTAGGCTAATTTTCAAGGCTCAAAAATGAGCGACGACGATGATGCGATGGCGCTTCGAGAGATAAAATGGAAAACTCTAGTTTTGGGACAGCGTCAACCAACTGAACTTACTGAAGGACAGGAATGGACGAGTCAATCCAGGTTAAATTTCTTCGAAATACTCTAAAAGATCACGATTTCAGCGACAAGTATCCGATTGACATTGTATTAGCGCTGGATAACGTGTGCAATGTTTACAAAGTAATCGTTGACGTGGATGACTTTAATACGCGTAAATTAATTCACATTTTGACTAGAAGAAATTGGAGTTATTTATTGGCTGAGATGAGATTGAATTTCAGTTCTGGATTCATACAATCAATTTCACGACGATTTTTAGCTTCTCGAGTTGACGTGAGCGTCGGATTAGGCGCAGTCGATGAGGAGAAAAACTACCGAAATGCACGTCACGCCAGATTCAAAACTGGGGTCGTACTTCAGTACAAGAAGAGGGAAAAAAGTGCCAGTCGGATGGAAATGAGGCGAGTTTTCTCTGAATTTCAGTAAATTGAAAAAATAAATTTAGACAAGCGTTTACCGATGCATTCGGTCAGTATGTATGGCTAGTCGTTCATGAACCGATAAAGCACCGTACAAACCCGACTGAAATTGTGAGTAGCTGCATCTCCCTCTGAAGATTTTTCTCATTTCATAGATTTAGGCAACGATCCACAAGATTACTGTCCTCGGCTATCCTCTGACGGACCGAGAAAAGTCTAAGATTCGAAAGAAGAATCTCGGCATTGAAGATGAGAGGTGAATAAAAGTCTTGGATTCCTGAAAATCACGATGATTCGATGTTCTAATGAATTTTCAATAATAAATAAATAATTCATTTTTGAGATTTGGAAGAGTATTTTGTAGAAAAAGTAGAAACAGTCCAAGCGCACCAAGTCAGGGCAATGAACCCAAACCTTCTACACCGTATGGCACACGCGTGGGAAGTTCGAGTTCACATAGATGGAGGGATCCTGGTAAGTATTATTTTTCCCAATTTGTTGATCTTCATGAAATTTAGGGGATTTCAGGAGCGAAGGGATAAAGACAACTTCTGAAGGAATGGGTGGTGATGCTCTGAGCAGTCTTCGGGTCGTCAGAAATGCTTTGGCTGAGAAGATGCACAGATCTAACAAAGTAGAATTTATCACATCTTTTCTTCGTTTCATGAATTTTCATTGAGATCGGCAAAACTGTCGAAGCTTCGATGTGCAAGCGAGCTATTCAACGATTGGACGAATACGAAGGGAAAATCAAAGACTTGGCTGTTAGAAGAAATAACGCTCTGGTTGTGGGCGACGACGAAATGGTTCTTCAATTTAACCGAAAATGAAGTTGATCGATGCAAAATTAGGCGCAACGACATCAACTCGGAATGCAGGATTGTCGTGATACTGCGATGAGAACGGCTCACGTGGATTTGCTTCTGGGCAGGGATGAACTCAAAGCGATTGGAGTTCAATCTGACTGGACGGAATAGATCATTGGAATATATATAGCAGCAATAATTGAGTTATCTTGTTCTGTTATCCCTGAGATTGCTATTGTCTCTGTCTCTGGGAAAAGGGGCAATGCGAAATGTTTCCTTCTTGTCCGCCTGCATCCTCGTCGTTCTCTTTACTTTCTACGCTATTTTCACTTGCGGCTTGCGTGTGCTCGCATCACCGGCTTTACCCAGAGACAGAGACGATACCGACCTCAGAGATAATTGAGGGTATTGAGTAGAATTTCATACAAAATAATTTATTCCTCCAAAAATAAATGCACAGAATGTTCATGAGAATAGTTTTGTATTTGTCCGTTTTGAAGCTATGACATTTTTGCGATGCTTGCCCGCCGTTGAAATTTCGATATGAGCAATTCCTTCAGTCTTTATGGACTTACTCTTCCCAGGTAGACAAAAGAATGCTGCAAACAATATTTGAAGACAATATGACACGGTATTTTCAAAAATTTACTGCTGTTTACCTTTCATGAATAGCTCTTGCACCCCACGTCGATAGCTCTGATTCGCAATCAGGTTGGCTAATGTACCACACGAAGAATGAGTTGACAAGATGAATATCAGGAAGTTGGTCACACCTGGAAAAGGCTATTTAACTTTAGGAGCTTTCTTTCTTAGATGATGACGTACCTGGAATGCACAAATTTTCAAGTATCAAGATGACAAATAGAAAGAAAATAGGCAGTGCGAAGACAATTCCATAGACGCTAGTCTGAAAATGATCTTTTTTTTTTGCGAATTTTACCATCGTTCCAATTAAGAAAAATTGTCTAAAAGTGAAGATGATAAGTTGATTGATTGATTTTATCAAAGCTATTAAGACTGAAAATTTGATACCTGAATTGCGATAGCCCAGTAAAATCGCCTCTGTAAATATCTAGTCTTAGAAGACATGCCCGATATGCGTGAATGCTTAAAGGATCCGTAGATGAATAGCAGTGAAAAGAATATAACGACGAAGAACACCAATGCTAGAATGCCTTCCGAGGCTAGTAAAGGTACTGTAGCATCCGATTGCAATGCAAATGCAAACGTTTCATCATTGAATAATCGAGGATTCAAGCAGTAGCTGTACTTCTGAAAGTTCACTTTTTTTGGTTGGAAATGACAATTCAGCTGCAATGTTCTCATTGTTTCAAATTGTAGACTAATT
>LIAE01010438.1:0-21450 GCA_002287525.1 Diploscapter pachys | reverse complement strand
GTAAAAAATCATATCTATTTGCACAAAAAAGCGGACCAACAAGAAGCCTTATTTGGTTTTCTGGCTTGGCTTTCATTTGTTTCCTTATGCGCTATCTTTATTTCGCCCCCTTCAATTAAACTTTACAAATGAAAACCAACTTCGTACAGAACGAAATTTGGCCTAATGCATTATTGCCTACCTAAATTAGGCACAATATCCATCTGAATTGACTAATTTAAAATACATATATATTTACTACTTCTGGGAGAATAATTGATATCCTATAAATTGTCGTAATTCCTTTAATATCGTTCTATATGATATCAGAAGCGACGAAGCCAGGACAATAAATCTCAGACTTCTGTAATAGTCGTGAAAAGTGAGCACGCAGTATATCAGTATATCTCCATTAGCCACATTGCCAAATATCACAGGATAATTACGCGGCCAATAAAATGAAATAGAATCTCTGCCGACATCCATAAAGTACATTCATTGTTCAGCGATTAATAACTTTTAACTCGTGGTCTTCTATGTATATGGTATAACTATAAATGCGCACTTACATGACTTTATGTAATCTAGCATCAGTATTTTTATCCTTAATAATAACAGGAACTTTCGAAACCAAAGTAAATGATAACATTTTTGAAAATTTAGAATTGTATGCAATAGCTGCAGAAAACTGGCTGGCGCATACGATGTATCTTTCTTCTTTTAAATTGCAGAAAATTTGATGTTTTTACAATTCAATTATGGCATCGAATTCAAGATAATTTGAAGTAATTGTTGTCTAATTAGCGAAATAATCAATGGCATTGGAACACGATACTGGCTCAAGCCAATTTCACTTCAAGAGCGATAGTCGAATCATCAAAGCCGCGTAATTATTCTGGGGTTTCTGGCAATGTGGCTAATGGAGATATACTGATGATATACTGCGTGCTCCCTTTTCACGACTATTACAGAAGTCTGAGATTTATTGTCCTGGCTTCGTCGCTTCTGATATCATATAGAACGATATTAAGGGAATTACGACAATTTATAGGATATCAATTATTCTCCCAAAAGTAGTAATTGTCATTCATTTTGTTGGTTTCCGAAGAAAATCAAATACATTAGGCAGAATAAATTAGCACATTTGAATTTTAAAACATCAAAGTTCCGCGAAACTATTCATCTCTTCATCAATTTGGTGTCAAAATTGAGCTATTTGAACTTTCAAAATACCGTAACTCGGCAATTTCTGGACCAAAATCAGCGTTCCTTTTTTAATAGGCGTGAAATGGCGAGCTCGACAATATATCCATTCAAAAGGGTTTTATATTAAAAAAAATAAAAGCGGAGGTTGTTTTATTCATGAAAAGCGCTCTATTTGTATCCAAGAGTGATTCCCACGAAAGGAGATCAACCAATATTTTAAAAATCTCGACGCCAGTGACTCGTACATAATTTTTTTCGACATCCAGTTGCCCGTACATCAACCAGTTAAAAATATTTTGATGACTGATTCCATATTTGAGGGACTTTCATCTGCGAATAAAACCTCCGCTTTTATTTATTTTCTTAAAATATAAAACCTCTTTTGAATGGGTTTCTTATAATTCTTATAATCCCAGTATTGAATAAAGCTTTCTACAGTATTTTGCCAGCGTTATTGAACAAGTGTAGGGAGGTCGCAATACCCGTGAGGTTAATAAATCTGCCGATGAAGGTCTAATCCCGCCTCGATTAGCCGCCAGCCACCATTGACTTCTTCAGTTTTCACTCTTCCTTCCCAATCTTGTACGCGTCTTTATCTTGTCATGTTCAGTCATTTAGATCGTCACAATCAAGTTTGATGAGTGCAACTGGAAAACGAGCAACTGTCCTTCTGTTGATTATTCTTGTCATCGGATTTGTTTATTATTTTAATCGAGATGTTTCCAACGAGGCTCAGTTTTGGAAATTCGACCGCCCGGAGTGGCCAGATGTCCTAAAAAGAAAGTAAGCTTTTGAGGTTTCTATACCTTTATTTATAAAAATCCGAGGAAAAGGATAGCCGCCAAATTTGCACGAGGCAGCAGAAGCTTGTGACTAATTTAGGAGGGAACCTTTGAATGCCTCATGAACAATCTTTTCATAGTATAAACTTTTTCTAAGCCATTCAAATTTGAAATTATTCAAGTTAAGATTAAAATCATTTTACTCATTTTCTTCTCCTACGGCCATCACAAACTTTTCCCAAATGGCACTCAAAGGGTAACTCGGAAATGACGCAGCTTTTTTTTTTATAGAACAGAGTAAATTCGCGCCTATACACCACTTGACAGGCCGTGTATTAGGGACCATTTTTAGGAAAATAATCCTGGGGCTGCGCCAAGTCTTTCTCAGCAATACTCCATTTTTTTACATAGAATGGCTAATAAAAGAACGAAAAATAACTTGAAAATAATTGAAAAACTTTTACTTATGATGGCAGTAAATCATTTTACTATGATAGTTAAATTTTCGTTTAACTGTCGTAGTTAAACCTATTTGAGTCCCACCCCCTGATTTTACAGTATAAAATCACTATAAAATAATATTAAAAGCAAGAATCAAAGGTTCCCCGAAAAGCAGTTACAGGATTCAGGATTAATTCCTTTCACTTATCCTTAATTTTCATGCAATTTCGTTCTAAAATTTAACTATTCATAGAATTTTAAGTCGAAGAAGAGCCAAAAATCAACGAAATTTTCAGGAATTTGACTACTTACAAAGGACAAGTTAGTTACTATACTCTCGATGAAGAAGTTTTCAAGCCAAACGGATTCGAAATCATTTCTGCCAGCGAGCCAGTGCCTCTTCTAAAGAGCACTAAGCCTAAAACGTGTGATCAGGTAAGACCAAATATGTCTTGCGGCCGTAATCTAAGCTCAGATCTTCTCTTCATGGCTAGATATCGCATTGGAATATGTTCCGCCACCTTATCCTCCAAAATCAATTCCTCCCGAACTAATTCCTGAGTTCACTATGAATGGTCACACTGTACTTAAAAAGGTAGTTATTTTTACGAGGAACTCTTTGAATGGCTGAGTAGAACCTAGTTTAGACCTATTTGAACAACATGGCGAAGCCGATGCCAAAGACTTGGGACCAAATCCCCGCCTGGCTGAATCGTGATCCACTAACTCTCTCATCTTATGGAGTTGGGGGAAGTGAGCGCATTAAATTTTCTTTTTAATAGCTTAAATTTTTGCAGTATCGGTGCTGCACTCCATAAAGTATATGAACGTCACTGGCATGAACGGGATAGTAATCGGATCTGTAGATCCCTGGGTCGAAGTAATTTCGCTCCAAAATGGAGCGAACTCGCTGCTTACGGTGGAATATCAACGTACGACAATCTTGGGTGAGAGTAGAGTCAAATGGATCCATCCTTTCGAATATGCGAAGAATTGGAAAGAGTAAGTTGGTTCCCAAAAAAATTACGCACAAAATCATTTTTAGACAAGGACAATTCGATTTCGCGGTGTCTTTCTCTTCTATTGAGCACAGTGGATTACAAAGATATGGAGATCCTCGGGATCCGATTGGAGACATTCGAGAAGTTCAAAAAGTTTGGTGTATGCTGAAGAAAGGAGGCATTCTCTTCTTGGGATTGCCGAGAGGACAAGATCAGCTGGTCTATAATGCACATCGAATATACGGAAGGATCAGATTGGCCATGATGTTTCATGATTAGTCTGTGTTTGACCCTCTGCTTATCAGCCCATTCCTCAGAAAGCTGGAGGAGGAGGAGGGCCAAATCAGGGAATAGGCCATTTATGGACCCCGCGGAAACTTGCCTAATTAGACTATAGAATCTCAGCACAAGTAATTGTGCACCCTTTCGATTTTCTCTGACCTTCCCTAAGCATAGTTAGAGGCAGATTTGTTTCACTGCGTCCCTCCTCGCCTTGAAATTCTCACCGCACGTGTATGGTCTCGGCAGGGCTGAGCGGCGACCCCTCTTGCTGGATTAGTTTTCGAGCCTCTGGCGATCAAACGGCCCATTGGCTCTTTCTTTCTTATTCTCTCTCTGAAAAATGGGCCAAATTTTTGGAAACCCAGCAATGATTTTGGGACAAACGGACTATGAGAAAAACACAAGACAGTTGAAAACAAATGGACAAAAAACTTGGAATCAAAAATATTTAGCGAAATAAAAACTTGTCAATTCAAACAGAATCAATAAATAAAACAAAGAAGAGGAGAGGGTCAGAAATTATTTGCTTGGTTGCCTCTTTTTACCAATTTGTTTTACAAAAAATATGGGTTTCGATTTAATTTTGACAGGAAAAATAAATAACCGCTTTATTTCCAGGATTCGAGCTCCTCCACGTCTTCAGAGACAATAATCCCCAGCCATTCCAACTCAAAAACGAAGACTTCACTATTGCGAATTATGTAATCCAAGACATATTTGTTCTTCGAAAATTGTGACGACTCCAAGTTTCTAATAAAAATTTGTGTAAATCCGTGAGTCAGAAAGCCATGAGCAGACTGACAGATGGCCCTCTTTAGGTTCTCCGCCGACATTTGCAACCAAGTTTATTAGGTGGGACGGATGTTGCAAACTCCGCCCATTTCTTCTCGCTCTTTGCTTGGACCCCTAGTTCCAAAATAAATCCAATTTTCGGAATGCTTTGGATAATTTTGGGATCTCTTTTCATTCCACTGACCTCAAGCCTTTCTCCTATTTCAACTCGGAGGGCCTTTTTGATCCAGCCGACTCCGAAGGTTAGTTTTACAGGATTACTGTACCAGATTCTCATTTTCAGGAGTCTGTAGCTTTTCTCCAATACGTCTCCTCTTTCAAGCAGTTGGAAAATTGTAAGAAAATCGTTGGCCATCTTTATTTCACCAAGTTCGTGGCTCATCAAGCTGATGTGGATCTGGATATAATTGAAGTCCAAGACTGTGTCGTAGCCCAGGAACCAAATTTAAAGACGCTTTTCTTCATAAACGCGACCAGTACTGCCTGCAAGGATGGAAACAGTTAGAACGGAGAGCACAGTATCACGGGGAACAAGGAACTCTGCGATATCGCAATGGAAAAGAAGTTCGGAATAGGGACCGACGAAAATTGCGATGAGTATCTAAGCTGCAAGCAAAAAAGAAGAGTTCGTCCAAAGAAACAATATTTGTCCCAAGATATCCACTGATTCATCTCGATTTTCGGAATATTTTCTTTTTTTAAAGCCAAAATTTCACCGAGATATGACCAACTATTAAGTCTAAGTTTTTGGAGGGCAAGAACATTTTCATTTTTAGCTTAAAATCACCAATGAATAGCTTGTTCTCTGAGCAATTTTGTGTCACTTTTACGGCGCTTTGGAAGCGTTTTTGCGACATTTGCGATACAACTTCGTTGCTGGGCCAAAGATTGACACTAAATTAGGGACCGCCAGCCATTCTGCCAAATTCACTCTGGCACTATGTTTTCTACATTTTTTAGGGGCTGAGGTGCCCCTTTAGACATCTCCATCGAAAAAAACCGCGAAAAAATACGTCACTGACAAAAAAATTGATAAAATTTAACACGAAAAATCGGAAAATCGCTCCTTTTCGTGGACAAGGGAAGGGGGCGTGGCCTATCTGCAAAAGGTGCTGTGCCGCTCGCTCCCCCTTTCTTCTCCTGCCTTTGGGGATCTTTTTCTCTGCACTCTCTTCCATTTCAGCATGTTTTTTTTTTTTTTTATATTTCGCGGATTATCAGGATCTCAGTTCGGCGCCGCAGGGTTTTCTGATTTTTTCACCGAAGATGGAAAATTGACCAACTAATCGAAATATGAAATAAAAACATATGTGCCTTTCAAAATATGCCAGAGTGATCAAATTTAGTAAAGACAAAAAAATGGTCATTTTGAAATTAATTTTAAAAATATTTTTTGATAAAATTTCGTTTTTTTCTTTTGAATAACATAATTAGGGAGTATCAAATTTTATTTTAGTCAAGTTTTTAGGCGATTTTAGTGATCCTTTGTCAAGATACAGTACTGCAAAGACGAGCATCTATTATTGCTTCGAGAAAAGTTGCTCTACGCAGGATTTTTCTAATTTTTACATATGTTGTACATGTCAACTAGGTGTACCGGTTCATCAAAAAAAATGAAATGTACCTTTTTTATAACTCGAAATATTAGCATTGCTATAATTTGACGCGCATTTGCGGACTTTTTTCGCATCCCGATCAATAAATCTATATCACCACGTGAAAGAGCGGTATCGAATTGTGTAGTAGGCACCGATCAATTATTAAAAACAAATAAAATAAGAAAATTGGCGATAATCGAAAAGGCTATCAACTATGGACAATATTGAACCGAGGCAAAAGGGCGGGGCTTGGCGGTCCCTACCTATATTTTTAACTTCGATATTTTTGCAATCTTGAACTTCTAATTACTTGCCTATAAATTGGAGTTGGTAGGGAACAGTTTTTACCTTTTCTCTTTTTATCATTTTGAATTTTGATAACTTTTCTTCCAATATCACCGTAAACTGGTCTGATCAATTATTCTTATCCATAGCCAACGTTTAGACAAAAAAATTTTAGATAAGAAAATTAGAGGAAGGAAAATGGGGAAGCGCATTCGTCCCGTTCACTTTTCTGCATTTATGTTCCTATTTGCTACAGATCTAGGGAGGACGATCGTCAGAAACCCCTTGCGACCCACTTCCTTGTATATGTTATATCTTTAATCAATCAATAACGTAAACGTTTAAGTTTGCGACCTACATCCCCATACAAAATTTTCCCTCTGCAACCTATCCCCCATAGATTTTTTTCGTCTGACGAAAGTACACCCTAGATCTGTTTTGCAGTTTGCCTAAACAAGCTCTGCCCATTTCATCCTACGTGGGGAAAGGACGACTATACTTAGAGGTACTTTAGAATAATTCATTTCAAAAATAAAGTAAATAAATTTGAAGCTTTGTGGCAGAACTTATTCGTCAGCCTAATAATTCCAGTATCATATTTCTACGGATATTTTGAGTACAAATTGAAAATATTATTTATTTTAGAAAATCCTTCATAAGTTTTCGTGGAAAGATGAAAAGTAATGAGGATAATCCGAAAACAAGTAGGTTCACATATTTGAAATTCCAAACAAACTTCTAACAAGAAAAGTGAACTATGACATAAGGCTTACCATTTTCGACCAATCCTAGCGTATTCTACCAAATCAATTTAGAATGCACTTGGTTTGGTTTAGAAAGATATTTTAAGGCACACATATCTGTGTAACAATTACTGAGATTTAGAAACGAGAATCTACGAGGTTTTCAAAATATCGTTAATTATATCCTTGATAATCTATCTATTTGTTGCGAAGAAATTCAACCAACCTATAGACACTAATGTTATTCGAGCTAATTTCACTGAAACTATAAAGTAGGATGTTTCTATTTATCAACATTTCAACATTCGCAAATAGTTTGAAAAGTCCGAACAGAGTATGAGATCTGAAATTTTTTCATTAAAAATTCGTATAAGGTAGAAGAACAAATTTACCAGCATACTAACTTAAATATTTGAAAGAAGATCTCTGTAATTCTCGAATCTTTAGTCCGACCCCTTCCTTAGAATCTTTGAAAATTACAGACTCTTAAGCATATGATATCATCCAAAATGCTTAGATTTCTTAAAGAATATAGAACTTTCGCATGTTGGATTTCTTTAAAAGAAGCATATTCTGTTTATGATGTAGCGAATACTCTTGCAGGACATTTTCACTTTATCCATGTTGCGGTCAAACGAGTAATCACCTATTTCGAATAATGGCAGGTTATGGGATCGGGAGGACCATCAACAGAGTGCATGTCATTCGCGCCGTAAAGTGTAGTGGTCCTGGCGATAATATACCGCAATTTCGCAAGATAATATCAATATTTCCTAAAATGAAGAAGATTATGATCACAGATGTACGAATTTATAAGACATGTTATTCGTAAGAAGCGAGTTTGGGGTGATACCTAGAGGGCACAAGGGATATTCCCAATGTGAAGGCAGAGTTATGAAAGTATTTCTCTCAAAATCTGACGGGCTAATCAAGCTTATAGCAAAAAGCTGCTTGAAGAACGGATTGGCATAGCCAAAGATATAAATTATTGAAATTTACTATCCAAACGACACTTTGCAATAATTGGTTATTAAACTTCAAAAACTTCTGGAGTTGATATGGTAATGGATTCGAAGTCGGTCCTGAACGAAAGCTGTTCAGAATGTCCATCTACACAACATACTGATAGGACGATTTTTTCTAACGTTACCTATACGCAAACCCAGGACATTATGAAAAGTGCGCAATCGTGACGTAAAAATGCGCATTTCCGCAAAAATTGATATTCAAAAACATGCCATTTTAGAAATTAGATGTCTTAGACTACTTGCTGGTATAAACAACTTTCTCTTACTCCAATTATGGGAATTTAAAAAATTTGAACATTTTGCACTTGAAATTTTACACTTCGACGAAAAACCAATCTTTCACAGCAGTATATGGTTGTTTCGATGTGATTTTGGTATCAAAATGTAGAGGAGATACCGACGAGTAGATTGTGACCAAAATTGTATTTTTTCGGTGCAGAAGAACGGTTCCGAAATTTTTAGAAACATGGGTTCCAGAACAGGCGGAACAAGTGGTCAGATTGCGTTTATAAACCGTGACATTCGTAATCAGTGTAGTCGAAAACCCCCAGGGACAAAATATTAGACCCTTGGTATCACCCCCTCTATGAAAACTCGAATCTTTCAAGGAGCGTATCTTAAAAATTGACGAAAAGTAATGTTGGATGAGGAATCTCTCGAACCGAAGATATAAATATACAAAAAAAATTCTATTATTGATTGAAAGAGAATGTGTCGATGTTCAAAAGTTACACATTATTCGTCTCGTTTTTCTTCTACGCGATTCACTGTTTCGCTCCAAATTCGATTGCTAATTGCGGAATGGATATTGACTTTCTCTCCAATCAACGACAATTCAGAATGACGTGCCTATTCCTGGTATAAGCAATGCAATTGACTTCGCATATTATAAAGGGCAACCATCGTGTTGCACTTATGAGGACCCGAGAAAGTAATTTCTTTTTACAGGAGGGAAACATATTCCAAATTTAGGCGACTTCTATCGAGAAATGAGAGCCATCTCAATCTAGACCAACTATACATGTTGCATACGCGTTATTTCGAGGAATATATCGATGAACTTATTCCTTACTTCGAATTTAGCAAAAACACAACCGAAAAGGGACAATTGGCCATAAAAAATATGAAACTGTAAACTAAAATAATTGGAAAGATCAATAATTTATTAATTGATATTTTAGAAATGCTTCGACTGATCATTTGTGTGTACATATAAGACGAACTGATCATCCATGTCCATCTAAATTGGGTTTCACAATTCCAGCTATAGATTTTCTCATCGAGAAATTGGTAGTATACTTTTATTTATGAACTATGTATATAAATATTAGCGTTCTTTCAAATTTCATTCAGAAAGTTGCAAATGTGCTGGTATTTGGAGATGACCATGTATTCATGAAAAATGTATCCGATACCGTCAATAAAAATCACAAAAATGTTAGTAAATTATAAATTTATAAGATTCTAATCCAACTTTCCTAGTCTTTCTTCTTTTTTAATAAAATTGTAAAATGCGTCTGTCCGAGCTTAGATCTTTGTACCTGAGCAAGGAAACCCCCACATACTATGCATGGTTCGAAAGGTAACAGTGACCCAGTGTGCAACGTATAATTTTTATCGCGATTTGGTCTTCTTAATTAGCATAGATGCTATTTTTTTAATTTTCGTTAGTTTTATCTTGGTAAAAAATCGAGTAAAAGGTAGTCTCATTATTAAAAACAAGCCTCGGTCGCGCACTCCCTCGATTCGACCTTTGCTTCGTAAAGGCTCCAAACCAAACCAATTTCAAAATAACCACAAAAATAAACAACAGTTCCCTCATTCTTCATTTTCGATAGTTACCAATTCATCTAGAAGATTTTACCCCTTATTCAATTTCAATTCAAGTCTAATTTGCCACTTTTGCATCCAAAATAATCCATTATATAAGAAAAATAGTTTTTACCGCACATTAGCATATTATCAATGTAAAATCGATCTAACGAGCTTTGAGAGCGCGCACTTCACGGCTGCCGAGGCCCGGCTAGGTTCTATTTAGTCTTGAAATACGAAAATCAAAAGAATTACAATTTATTGCATCATTGAATCTTAATTTTGACTTAAATATTAGGCTGGACAGAAAGTCCTGCACCAAAAATAACATCTTATAAATTTTTTGGTAACTTGATTAATAACAACAATTAATCAACAATATAATCACCAAATATGTTCATCACCTTCGCCCATTTATTGGGCAGATCGTTGATGCCCTGCGCCCAGTATTCAGGAGACTGTGACGCTAAGAAGTTGTCGACTGCTGTTTTTAGGTCGTCGTCTTTGTTGATTTTTTTCTCTCGTAGGTGGAGCTTCAAAGGAGGGAACAAATAGTAGTCTGATGGAGCGAGGCCCGGCGAATACGATGAGTGGGTGACCGGATACCAGTCGGGCTTTGTGGTCTTTTGGCGGGTGCCCGAAGCGACGTGTAGTCGCGCGTTGTCATGCAGGAGGTGGACAATTGAGCGTCTCGGTCGTTTTTCTCGAATTACGCCGACCAATTTTTGAAGCTGATTGACGTAGATGGTAGCTGTGGCAGTCCTGCTTGCAGGAAACAGCTTGTAGTATATCGACCCTTTCGTGTTCCATCAAACGAAGAGGAAATGTTTGCGTTAGTGGGGTTCGGTTTCGACTGCGTTGGTGGCGCTGCGTCGCACGAGAGCCAGATGGCGTGTCGTGCATCGTTGTCGTAAAGGATCCAGCTCTCACCTCCAGTCACTAGATTTTTCAGAAATTCCTTTCGGTGCGGACGGAGGAGGAGAGATTGACAGATGTTAACACGCACTTTCTTATGGGCGTTGGTCAGCCGATGGGAGTTCATCTCAATTGAATTTTTCGATAGCTGAAATCGTGAAAATAGGCAACGATAGTAGTATTAAAGCACCCGAGTGTCGTTTCCAATTCTCACATGGTAGCTTTCGGATTTGCCTTGCTAGCGCTCTGCAATTCGTCGTTGTCGATGGAGGATGGTCGTTCACCGCGCCCATCTTCTTGGAAGCTCGTATCTCCTGCTGCGAAACGATAGAACCAACGGTTGACTGTCTAACAGGAAACGGTGCACTCACCGAATGCGTTGTTGATGTTAGCAGTCGCTCTGCTCGCGTTGTTGTTTTGGCGCCACTCGTAGTAGATGACTGTTCAAAGTTGGGGTTCCCTTATAATGATCGGTAAGTTACAAAACCCTGAGCACGGACCCTTATATACCCATGTGATGATAGCTTCGAGAACATTCTACAAGGTTCTCACACTTATTAGGGCATTCGACTCATTTTTAGAAAATTATAGATTTTTAAAATTTTTGGTGCAGGACTTTCTGTCCAGCCTAATATATCATACACTTTTATTTTAGGTGACTGCAATGATTAGCACAAATAAAGATTTTGGAACAGATTTCTATATTTGCTCGAAAGTCTGCACTTCTTTCCTAATGACAGTTCCTGAATCGAGTTCTGGATGGATGTTAGCGTTTATGAGCAAGAATCAATCACAAGTATTCTATGACGAAGATATTTGGGACATTCACCTAGTAGAAGATAAAGGATACCATAGGTAGCAAGTGGCAAATTTATGAATTAATTAAAATAAATGTTTACTTTAGATATATGTGGCACTCATTGAAAATATTTCCAAATAAAACTGCAGTAATAACGTCTTAATCAGATCAGATTATTTTAAACGAAACTAGAACTCTTCGCTCGCTCGTCATTTTAGACGCCAACCTTCGGCTGGCGATTGTTTTTTCAAGTTTTTTTTGCCTCTACTATATCGTTTTTCCTAAATTCACTGAAAAACATTGACTTTGTTAATTTTTGAAAATAAAAATTGATTATTTTGATATTTGACACTTTTAGTCAGAATGAAAGATTTTTCCATTTCGCGAATTTTTATTTGCAGGGCTGTAAATTTTAGGAATTATCGGAAATGACGATTTTTGCAAGAAAAAACACATTAAAAATCAATAAACACATTGCGGAAATGAATAAAAAAAATAAAGAAATTGACGGCACGATATTGATTTTCAAGCAAGTGAGCAAAAAGTTGTGACATTGCGACATTTCCGAATGCCCGTTAGTCTTTGATTTAAAGATTCAGATATTATTTTTTAAATTTTCCGTCGAAATTTCACAACTATCCGCTAATTAATGTCAATTAGCGCTAATTATGATTAGATTATCGATTGTTAAGTGAACATTTGCTTTTATCTCGTTTTTGGCGATTTCTAGACGATTTATTGAAATTGAAACATTTTTTAATGAGTTTCTTCGACAGAACTTTTAAAATTATCGATAATTAACAGGTAATTAGTGAAATTTCGACAGAAAATTGAAAAACAACGGGAATTTTGTATGAAAAGTGCTCCTCATGATGAAAGCCGTAACGCATGAGAACGCGGTGCGTTTCGCACCTCCCCCTTTCGCGAAGGGCACAGGCGACGGCCAATTCATTTACGATTGAGTATATCTGCTACAAATATATTTTCATAATAATTATGCATGAATTATAGTTAAACAGATCTATGAATTAGCTTATTCGTCATAAACAATTTTTAGCCCTTATGGTAAATATCGAGCTAATTCAGTGGCAAAGTATCGCTCCATGCAACTTTTGTGAATGAAACTGAATTCGGTGGCAGTGAAAACGGCGAAGGGGTTGATTTCGAAATTGAACAGCAAATAATCAAATCTGAAATTTACACATTTTAAATAATAACTAAAATAATCCAAACCTAGCAATATCCCTTAATAACTTCTTTATATTATCATGTTCGCTATTATGAACTTCGATTAGAATCTAAAAGTAGAGAAACTAAAATAATACCTTAATTCAAAATTATGTATACCTGGCAAACAATATTCTTCTCTAAAAATTGCGACATCACTTGATATTCCGCCCCTTCAATGTCGATTTTCAAAATTTCCAGTTTTTCAACTTTCTCCAGAATCATTAGATCCTCTGAATATCGGTGATTCAGAAATGTCTTTAATTGTAATATTTAATGAAGTTACGTATTGTCGAAGTATTCTGCTCCTTGTCCGTCACATTTGATATTTTGACGGCTCGAGAAAATCCATTTATTGATTTGAACGTTTCGGATGAAATCCGACCAGCGTACTAAAATAATTGGCCTCTAATAATAATAATTTTCGGACATAAAAATTAAAGGATTTTTATTGTGAAAGCTTTTACCATATCATATCCATAGATCTTGCACCTCATATTTGTGTATTGTTGAATGTCTTCATCGAACGACGGCTGACCTTTGATTCCAAGAGAAAAGATCCTGGAATTATCACTA
Organism: Diploscapter pachys; assembly: GCA_002287525.1. NCBI lineage: Eukaryota > Metazoa > Nematoda > Chromadorea > Rhabditida > Rhabditidae > Diploscapter > Diploscapter pachys. The sequence goes on along the minus strand of LIAE01010438.1, from coordinate 7,984 downwards.
TGAATAAATCGATAATTTTCTGGTTAGTTATGATGACTCACACACATCCATCAGGTAAGTTGATCGGATCGCACATCCATTTTCCACCGTCAAAAATTCTTCCTATTCGAATTCGTGGGCAAATCGCCTAATTATATTGTCGTTGTCGTTATCACGATGCCATTAATTTAAAAAGTAAATGCACGTATACAATATGTATCAGAATAAAATGGACGCGACTATTTCGATACATGTTATTCATTTTTCCGTTTGTTAAGGATAAATAATAAAAAGAAATCACGCCCTCTAAAACTTGTGACTTGCATGAGTTCATGATACTAACCTCGGGAGCTAAAATATTATACAGGTCTCGATCGACTTCTTTATTCACGTATTTATTCCTTTCGACAGCCTGCTTTTTATATTTCTCAACAAACTCTTCATTGACAGGCAAACAATAAACGGACCCCTGGTTCTGAATATCTTGATTCTTTTCAAGCTGATTAAAATATCGCTATTATAAAACCATTTGCGTATTTTTTATTTGCCATAAATTGCCAATGTTCCTTTTTTAATTTTAGATAAATTTACCGGGTTATCGACAGAATTTTCTCCTTTGACTGAATTATCATGTGTGATAAGTCGCTTGAGTTCTTCTAACCTTCCTAAAATTATTTATGAATATGCAATAATTTTGATTCGAAGATGTAATTTATTCTTCAAGTATCTTTACCTTTCTGGATGTCATCAAATATCAACCAGGTAGCGAAATTCAGTGCCACAAGTAAAAGAAGTAGGGCCAATGCGGTCCATTTTGAAAGCATTATCGATTGATTTTTAGGCCCGAAATTTCGGATTTTCCCTCACCAATATTGGCTCAGAAAATATTGTCCCGTGTTCATTAGAATGAGGAAGCGAATCTTCGAAAATCGGGCTAAAAACTTTCAAAATTCGATTTTCTAATAGTCACAAGCCGTTCCACGTCTTTGAAATGAGCTACAGCTGAGTTAACATTGCTGAACATTGAGACATGCAACAGTCTATAAAATGTTTTCTCAAATATGATACGAAAATCGGCACTTTGAAAAGTAGGGCAGAATTGCTTTTAGAATTCGACGGCAGGATATTGAAAGATAGATAGGAATGAAAATCTGAAATGCCGTCACATTTATTCTTTATTATAAAATGTGGCGAGATTTACAAATCGCGAATGAAAAAATATTCTTTTATCTTCATGATTAGAAGTTAGTCCCTTAATATTTTAAAGAAGATCCACTCATAATATTCATGCTGATGAAAAAAGACCAAATTCGAATTCGAACACGTTAACTAATATTTTCCTGCTCCATGAAACAAATGATTACTCAAAATGCGGAACAGAATTTGAAAATAAAATCGATGTGAAACAAGACACAATCGAATTGAATTATGCCTGGCAATGAACGACGTGTATGCATACATTTTTGGATTCTTTTAGCCGAGCAACCAATCAGTTGGAATAATCCCTTCCTGGAATATCTTTATTTCGCTATTTTATCTTTCATTGCTATTTTTAGTTGAAGTTGGATACCGCATACTTACGAATCAATGTAAACTCGAAAAGATTTGCAAATTTGACATTGTTGATATTTTTAAAGTATTATTCGCTGTATTTAGGTCCAGAAGTTTCGTCTCTGGAATTCAATGATTATATAATATTGACTGATATCTTAACTGTTCAAAATTGTTAATAGTGATATGACTTTTTTTTTTAATTTTATAAGAGCTTGCACTATATTCGCAAGAAAAGAGAAAACAGATTCTAATTAGAAATGCTCTCAGTGTGATTTATGTAACTTTGACTATGCTATTTCATTGCCAGCTTTCATCGTTTCATCTTTTTTTATTTATATAAATGTTGAAGGATCATAATAAATATCGCTCGCATTTTCGGGAATCACTTCTTGTCCCCAGTTTTCTCGGTAATGGATGAAATTGGAATCATCAAATTTTCGCTTTCATAAAGTGGGAAGAGTTTACATGTTCCCCATGTGGAGCAGTGTTTAAAGAACTTTTCCACATAGCAGGGCAAATATGATGGTTAGAAAGAAACAAAATTGATCAAAACAAATAACAGATTTGTTTAACTTTCGAAAGCGACACTTTTCGCCAACCCATTACTCCTCTCAGCAGGTATCATTAGTAATTTGCCCAGTGTAAGCTCGCAGCCTACAGATCGATAGCAGAGGTCCTATTTCCCCTCGACCTGTGCGATTATTTTTTGGATAAAATATCCCAAAATCTTACTTTTTGCATATTCCAACCTCAGGCTTCAACCTCGTTTTAGAACTTGGGTTAAATTGGGTGCGAATGAGCGCGATTTGCAATAATGGATTCAAATATGTTGTGAAATGCTTCATTTGCACAATTGGATTTGTGGTGTTCTATATTTGCATCGAAGTATTCGTGACTGACGGGGTAATCATTTTTTTTTTTATAAATAATTTAAATAATATAGTCGATTGTAAAAAACTTGACAGTCGCAGTGCCCTTCGCACAAGGGGGCGGTGCGAACAGCACGCTTCCCGCTCGCGTCGCGGCATGCACTGAGCAAATTCATTATTCAAACTGGATTTTCACTTTCATTTATTTTTTCGACGTTTTCATCCGTAATTTTTATAATTATTCGGTAATCATCGATAATTAGCGGTAATTAGAGCTAATTACCTTTAGGTGATTCAATGGACAGCCACTTTTCACTTATTTTTCCCGCATTTTGCAGTGATTTTTTTGAAAATTATTTTTCAAATAAATTTTTTAACTTCTTCTTCAAAATTGTGATAATTATCGCTAATTAGAACATAATTACGGATACAGGTTTTAGTTTTCTGTTTATTTCGTGTTTTTCCGTGACTTTTTATCGTTTTTTTTTTTTCGATAAAATGATTTCTTGAGCATAATTTCTCAGCAAAATTCTGTAATTATGTCCTAATTGTCGATTATTACCGAATAATTATAAAAATTACGGATGAAAACGTCGAAAAAAATAAATGAAAATGAAAATCCAGTTTGAATAATGAATTCGCAATGCATGCCGCGACGCGAGCGGGAAACGTGCTGTTCGCACCGCCCCCTTGTGCGAAGGGCACTGCGACTGTCAAGTTTTTTACAATCGACTATATGATGAAAATTGCGTCGACTTCTTATTTTTAAACTAATTTTGGCTTTATATGATAGGATAGGTCAAATATAAGATACCAAAATAGAAAAAGAGGAACAAAATCGTTGACTTTCTCTGACTTCTCAGTTCACTTTTTAAATTCCGCAGATTTAAGCCTGATTGATCTCAGTCTTTCATATTAACATGACGGATTTATTTTTCTTCTATTTGGGTTTTCCTAATTTTGATTTTTTTACATTCTGTGCATTTTTATTATCTTTCTTGATAAGGCTAGATTAGGACCACTTGGCTAGTCGCGTATTCTTCCTAGCATTTTCTGATCCTAGCTAACTAGTTTATTCCATGTCAATAATATCGTTTAGTACAGGTTTTATGGACAGGCTGATATAAGTCATAACTTTGATAGTGTGAATCGTCTTTATTTCGTTTATGCAAGGTGTAAGTTCTATCAACTTTCAAATAAATAATCTTCTAGATCTTCGAATTTTTTTGCATATGCCGTAGTGAAAATTCTGCTTTTTAAATCCTAGTTTGCTTTGGCTGACATAAAATCTATTGATTGGCTATTACAAGTTTTATGATCAATTATTCTTTTAGAATTATTATTCCTAACATTTAACCCTATTGAATGATAGGTTTAGAAGAACGAACAATTTTATTCTACTACCTTTTCGATAATCCATCTATTTTCATGCAATTTTATCATCCAATTTTATTGGTTCCGAAAATTTTTCAAGTAAACATAAAAGAGGAACCAAATATGTCGAAAAAAGAAAAATATTTGAAAATCGTTCGCTGACAGTTTTTCATATCCATTTCCACTTTTTCATATCTTTGAAATTGCAAAGGCTGTGTCAACTTTGCTGAACGTTGGATAAGCTGACTGTGCAAATTTTTATCGACAGAATTTCGAAAACTTCATTAAAAATCGTGATACTTGATTTATGTCAAGATGATAAACGACTATTATTAAGAGATTGTAATAATTGAACAATTGTTATTTAAATATGAAATCATTTTTAAAGGATTCATTTTCTTACAATATGGTCAAAATATCATAAATCTTCAATCAGAAAAATTAAACAAATTGTTGTAATCATCCAAAAACAATAAGATGAAATTAGGTTTTGAATCAAAAAAAGGACCAAATATCAGTTTACATTTGCATTTTGGGGGATCAATTACGTCTCGTCACTATGGAAAACGGAACAATGAACCATTATTCACCTCATAAAGTGGGCGGGGTTTGCATGGTTAGTAAGACAAATTGATGTTCCGAATGACTCTTTGAAAGTTTAGATATGAATTAAACATGGATGAAGAAGAAAAAAGAAAATTGATCGAAAGCTTCTAATCTGAACCTTAAAAATGCACACGTTTCCGCCAACGAGATACACAGGCAAAGCTTATGCGTCGATTTTTCACATAGTACCATTTTATCGAAGTTGGTATTCAACTAGCTCTTTAGAATCGATTCGCATTTGAATGGCATTTCTTTAGTATATCGTCGTCATGATAAGATATTGAGTTGCCTAAGTTAAATTTTTATTTTAATACGCATTTTTCCAAATACTACTTTATTCCGAGATAGTGATAATGTTTCTTTTTCATGTACTGCGTTCTTCTTGAAATAGACTTACAATCTGACAAAATATGCATTTAAGAAAAATTCCTTTATGGATTATTTTCGCGTTTTCTCTTACCTGAACGTTTACAATGTTATTGTTTACATTTATGATAGAATACTTTTGAACAATTTGCAATTTCGCTAATTCGCCACTTAGATCAACATTATATAAGGTTAGGAATGAAAATGGCAATGTTAGAAATAGTGTTTAGGGCGCATTCATACTTCGGCTCGGCTCGGGTAAGTAGAAAATAGTATGCGAAAGTGATAGTGGAAAAGAGCATGCCTCTCTTCGTCTTATTTTCGCATATTATTTTTTCTGCCTACCTGAGCCGAGCCGAAGTATGAACGCGCGCCCTCCTTACAGACAACAGATGAAGGTGGTTCACCTTCTTTCTTAGCTAATTTAAAATTTCGAAGTAGAAAATTTTTCTAATTACCTTCAGGATATTCATGATAAAATACCAACGAATGAGTGTGATAAAGAACGGTCGAACTGGAAATTACGTGATCTACGTTACAATAGCCTTGTCTATGGTTGTCAATGCCTCATTCATTCTCTTCATATGGCATCAAATGTCTGTCAGAGCATATTCATTCTCATTTCAGCAATCACCAATGGATCGTAAGTTAAAACATGTTTTATTTTGTTTAAATGTATTGAATTTCAGAATCAAATAGCAATTCAAGTGATATTAAGCTCAATTTTTGCACAAATCAAACTACAATTAAAACAATGTCAATGCGAAGTTGGTGCTCGCAATTCGGAAATCAAGTTGATGAATTTTATATGCAATTTTTTAGCCTACAAAATCAGTTTGTAAAAATCGACCAATATTTCAAGCATTAATGTTCGAACTCAACTCGTTAGCTAGTTATAATCGAATTTGTGTTAGTGTTCGAAAATGCACCAAATTATAATTCAAGCGGAAAGACAAATTTCGAGTTTGAGTTCCAAAATCTTCAAACTCTGCACATCCCAATTTTATGATTCAATTTCTCTTTCAAAAAGTCGATTCAACTATATTGTTAAATAAGAAGCTGAAGTTTCAAAGTTATTCAAATTTAGCTATTTCGCATAATATCCGGATATGGGATAGCTCGAACAGTCGGCAGGAAGCACATTTTGGTAGTTGCTCCAAGTTGTCGAGCTCGAAATGAAGGGCACTACGCTTTGATTCGCAGCATATTTCCAAAAATGTCCAAACTTATTGTCACTGATGTAAAAATTGTCATTTGTGATTTCTAAATAATCGGTAGCTTTTAAGAATGACTATAAATTTCCAAAAAATCGAACAACTTTGAAATTTGCATATTATCATGGAAGACAAGCTTGCTGTTTCTATGAAGATCCGTCGTGGTATGATCTATAGAAAACTTATCCCTCATTTAATTTGAAAAGAATGAAGAACGACTTTTTTATAATATAGAAATGTGATCATTTATTTTCTACTTCTCTAGAAAAGGTCAAATGAACAAACTTCATCCAGTTTTCACTCTATTTGATTTCATAAAAATCAGTTCTCAGTCCATGATAATTAATCTTTCAATTTTTCCATCTACAGAAAATTTTATTCCAACTTCAGGCGATTGATAAAGCTCCAAGAGCAGCATGTCGATTTATACACAGAATTCGTGCAAAATACGCTTTACTTCGAGAAGTACATGGATGACTTGAAGGAATATTTCAAATTCAGCGGCGAATATATTAGACGGGGCGAAAGGATTATTAGCTCGCATAATATGTAAGTGATTTGATAGAGGTATTAGCAAAATGGATTTTTGCAATCTGAAAATTTCAAGACTTGAAAGACTATGTAGAAATAGAGATATCTTCTATGGTTTCACTTATAGTTGCAAAATTTGTAATCCATTGTTGTAAATAATTCATGCGGTCGAACATATGCATTCTCAAAATAATTTTTAAATTTAGAATCGAAAAAGACTGGCTCTGCATCCACACCAGAAGAACAGATCATCATTCAAAATCCGATATGCTATTTTCGACACTTTCTGCTAGATTTATACTACAGAATGATGTAAAAAACTTGATGAAATGCAGAAAAATCGATCAATTTAGAATATGACGAAGATATTCATATTTGGAGATGATCCTAATTTCATGGCATCGCTGGCAGCAAATGTCAAAAGTGACTCGCAATTTAATAATGTGGGATATGAAAATTTAAATTTTATTCGGATTTTCCTCATTAGAATTTATTGCGTGAAAAATAATGAAAAAGATAGTCAAATCTATTCTCATAAATATTGAACGAAATTTCACGCATTATGATATACTAGTTTATCTAAATTTCAAATAATTTCTTAGATTTATTATTCTAGATTTCTGTATTTGTGAATACGAACACGACAATTGGAGATGATTTGTATCTGTCTTCGCAACTTTGCAATTCATTTCTAATAACTTCTCCCGAATCGACTTTCGGATGGTTTTTGGCATTTTTCAACAAAATCCAAGAACAGGTTTATTATGATCACGATATGCGGCCTGAGTCTGGAAGTCATACCGGAATGCATAGGTAATTTTGGATAATAAAACTTGAAAATCGATGGCAATTGAATTTTTGCGACCATAGACAAAATAATAACACTATCTACCTTGCCTGTCCTACATTTTTGCAAACTCTAAATTATGAAGTCGTAAAAGATACAAGTTTCTTAATTTATCTATTTTAGGCACATGTGGAGACCACTGATATTAAACGGGAAAAAGGAATCAGTTAAAATTCTCTAAAAAACTAGATAGAATATTTAAATGATTCTGAAAAAGGTAAAATTTTCAAAATCAATTCTAGCATCAATTTGTTATCGTGGAATTTCTTGATAATGATCTCAATTTAATAAAGGTTCAGTATTTATTTGGTTAGGAGATTATTTTAAATTTTATTTTGTGAAATCTTGCGTGTCATTCTGGAATTATGTATTTTTTCGTCCTTTTTATTGGGCGAAGACGTTATTTCTTATCATAAAATGAAATGTTTTAGTGCAATTCCGTTTGTTTTTTTGCAGAGAAAGAAAAGATTATATCGAACATGAACATGAGGGAACTATTTGAAATTGGCTATTTATGAGACATTTGATAAGGAGGTTGTAAAATTTAGTTAAAGTTAGCCAATCTAGGCCGGGTTTGACCTTCTTTAAGACGCGTTCTTTGAGTAACCCGAACAAAGGTCGGACAACTGCAAAAGTGTCTCGGA
>LIAE01010437.1:70013-92682 GCA_002287525.1 Diploscapter pachys | reverse complement strand
TTTTAACCAACAAGTTCTAACCCCACAGAAAGGTCATCCCCACAAGGACCCCTTCTGTTCAATATTCCTCTTACCTTTGTGCAGTACTGAAAAATAATGTGCTGTGAAGTGTTTGGCGATGGCGGATCCTTGTTCTCGATTGACAGCGACGACATTGATGGTGGGGTCATTGAGGCTCCAGTATCATTCGGCTCATCTGAATCTCTTAGCAAACGCATCGTTGACGTAGACTGAAATTAGAAGAACTTTCCAAATGTTCCCTAATGAATAATTCTGATACCTGTTGCTTTTCGATTGTATTGCTTCCAACTCCTGTCTGATTAATTGTGGTAACTTCGGACCGAAGATCCTAAAATTCCTCTCATTCTGGTGCAAGAAATCTAATTTTATTACGGCGCTATCGGAATGCTGCTCTCGTTCCGGAGTCAGAGATGAACTGATGACACTATTTGTCGTGCTAGCAGTGAGTTCTTCTGGAAGGGCCAAAGGCGCTCGTCCATTTGGATCATCGCTTCTTGCAGTCGGTGATGCTGCTAAAATAAACAAGTGTGGCATTTCACTAATTTTCGAAGATAAACTACTTCTTTCTAAAGTTGAGCAGGTAATATTTGAAACTCGACTTCCTTCACGATTTGCAAGGTAGCTGCTGTAGGTCATACTCGATGAAGCTTCTTTGTCAGACAAATTTGGGGTTTTCGGTGATTTTTCTGAGTTTATAGATATTTGAATGAATTCCATGTGGAAATTACCTTTCTCAAATGGAGTAGACTCTTTCTCAACTTCAACTCCTTGTTGACTTGTTGTCGCCGGACTAGATTCTTTGATTGGTGCACAGTTGGTGATCGATGCCAAAGATGGACGTTTTTTCGGTCCTCGAACTGGCAGAGTTCGAATTCCTGAGGTGAATGGAGAATTTGGGTCGGGGCTGTCTTCTTTGATCGAATCAGTTCTTCCATCAGAGATTTCACTCAAACTGTTGTCAACAAGCGAATGTCCCACCGATCGATCCAGCGAGCAAAAGTGGTCCCATCTTCTAAACATGGAAGTAAATGTTTTTTTTTGTTTTTTTTAAGATATGGAATTTTTATTGAAAGAATTTTCTTGTTAATTTTCATTTCAAAATAACAGGTAAGTCACATGTTTTTTTTAAAAATAAACTCAATATTTGATGTTGTTCCTACCAAACATATTGGTGAATTATTGATGATACAAAAGTTGCAACCCACAAGTTTGTTAACAATAAATTTCAATCGCCTATCTTCTTTTCGAAACATTATTTATCACGATGAGTTTTTATAATTATTCTATGAACTCACTTGTGACCGGGAGGAGGTGCATTGTCATAAACAAGCAAATTCCTTGGCACATTATCGTACGGCTTGGCCGCATTGTAGATCGGAGCATTCAGAGAGTGACTGTTTGTTGTTGGGAATGGCGGCGTTTGCGAATGACTGGCAGCTGCCCATGCGTCGTAGTGTGGAGGAGCCTTGTAGACGCATTCTCCAGACTGGGGCAAAATCGTTCCTAAATCCCTTTCTTCGCTTTTTGCTACCTTTTTAACTTACCCCTTGGCGGAGAGGGTCGCGTTCGAGAATTGCTGACTTGTGAGCTGCTCATATTAGAAGGAAGCGTTCCTCCAACTCGGAGAGGCGCTTTCATGTGAGGACATGTACTGGGGAATTTCGGAACTCCTTTGTTGTCCACCATTCTGCTGTTCCATGTCCGGTTGACTGAGTTTGGAGAACCTCGATTTGCCGCCATCGACTGGTTAGGAATTCGGCTCATACTTCTGGCGTCGTACTCGTAATGTTGACCAGCTTCGCCATACATGTTGTCCTGGTCATTGAGAAAGCTGAATTCAGCCGTGATAGAAGGCGGTCGATAGACTCCGTTTGAACTGTAAGATGGCTGAGCTGGAGTGTGTTGATGAGAATGAGAACAGTGTTGCGATCTCGAAAGGACATTCGACGCTTCGGGTAGTTTCTGCCAGACGATATCCCTTTCAGCTGAGTGACGCCCGCCTGCTCCATTTGAACGATGATTGTGGGGCTCGGAAGTTGCCAGATCACGGCGATCAATGCCAGAATCAGAGGATGAGTATGTCGTGTCGCCATTCTTCAGCACATCCTGCTCGATCATCCTTCTGCATTCGCTCCAGTAGCTTCGACTTTGGATTATTTGCGTCAGATCAGAGACCTTCTGGGTTTCAACTTCTGCTAGCACATCCAGTGCTGCCATTCCTCTACAGTCAAGTAGATTCTGATTGATTCCCTCTTCCAGGAGGTACTTGACGGCAGTAATCTGTCCGAATCTTGCTGCAACGTGTAAAGCTGATCCCTCTTCCGTGATGAAGTTAATATCGAATCCAGCCGATTTGAGGATCCTCATGCAGTCGACGTGGGAATATCTGGCTGCCACGTGTAGAGGGTACAATATCCGAGCTGTTCCAACCGAGTTTTCTTCTGTCGATGAAGCATCCACTTTTGCTTGGAGTGCAAGCTCAGGGCAGTAACTGGTGATCACAGTGCAGACGGCAGCATGGCCCATTCGACAGGCGATATCCAGTGGACTCTCATGTCGAGCGTTTCTAGTTGATGCATCAGCATGCTTCTGCAGCAGTAGTTGGACGACGGCCGAGTGACCGTGTTGGGATGCGAGATGAAGTGCGGTTTCTTGAGCAGAATTAGGCATATCGACGGAAGTCGGTTCGAGTTGAATGAGCATTTTGCAGATCGACAGGTGTCCATTCCAAGCTGCAAGATGGAGCGGAATACACCCGCGCTTGTCTCTTGCCAAAGCCAGAACCGGCTCGAAATCGATCAACAGCTTGCTGATTTGTTCTCTCCCATTCAGGGCCGAGTAGTGGAGGACGGTGTACTGAGTGCTCGGATCTCGCATGCTGCTCAGCCAGTTCTGAGGCGTCGAGGGTCGGAATATGCTAAAGGATCGAAAAGTACATCATTAGTGGAATGAATAATTGTTTTTCTACTAGTTTGGTTCATTTCGATAATGCGGACAAAACACATGGATTGCTTAATTTCTATAGCCGAAGCTTGAATTGAAATTTTGCTCTAAAAATTTCAATAAATCTAAACTTTAGCAGTATTTTACCTTAATGGTGTTTTCGGCCTCTTGTTTTTCTTTGCTGCGAACCATGCTCGAACTTTCTCATATTCGCCTCTTCGACAGGCATCAAACAGCTCCTGAAATTCGTGAAGTTGAATAGAACGATAATATTCCTTCTTACCGTTTGTGCATTCGTCAATTCCTTACTTCCACCCATTTTTCTAGAGAGTCAAATAGTGTGATCAATCCATAATCAGAAATTTGGTAGTAGGTATTAAATTTCTAAAATCTAAATTTAAAATTTCAATAAATCAAATTCTATGACAAAATGGAACGTTCGAAAGAGATTTCGGATCGAAAGGTATGCAGAAGAAGAAATTATCGAAGAAGCACAAGTCTGATGGCATGAAAACAATTAAACCTATTCGAGAAAAATCTCTTCAGAAGGATTGAATGGAAAAAATGTCGTTTTATGATATCTAGGAGGGAAGGAAGGATGAAGCTTCTCCAGCAAATGAAGGGATAAGGAGAGACATGGAGATATGATTGACAGATGAATAAATTAACTGCTGTTTGGCTTGAAACACAGGGGCTTCCTTCAATGCAAGTGTTGTGTTTTTAGCCGCCCTATGTCTTTTTCTGCTTCCGATTCGGAAAAATTAGGAAATGTCAGTTTTGATTTGTCTTTGAAATTTTGGGGCCTTGTAAAGAAGACTGATTGAAATTGGTGCCAATAGAGTGAGTCATAGCTTTGATCAAGATTCAAGATCTTTTTTCAACATCATATACAGAAAATTTTTCACATTTAGTGTTAACTTGATTCCAAGCCATCAGTTCTATTTCTGAAGAATCTAGAAATCAATAAAGTTGAAAATGTTCGAAAAAAAAACGAAGAAGGTTGAATAGTCTTAGGCCAGAAAAATCTTGAGATCTTTATAATCAAAAAGCGTAACCAAAATGTTATTATGTGTTTGGATTAGGAATTGACAAAATTGGTTTGCTTACCTAATTACATGCAAACCTAATGCTAATGCATTACATTCTAATGTGTGCAGCATTTCCTTTTAGGGCTGTGCCAAGAAAGAATATGAAGACGTTGTTTAGGTAACTTGTAAGAAGCGGAAAAAACTACTACTAGAGAAAGAATTTTCTAGTTAATGCAACTTTTATTAAAAAATTTAGGCTATTTTTGTAAATAATATTGGGCGCTATGTTGCCGATTTCTAAAAAAAAATAAATGACAATTACGAATTTTCTCATCCCCAAAAACTTTGTTCATAAATAAAATTTTAGTCTTGGCATTACTTTTTGCTATTTCGGAATTTTGTTTTAGAGATCAGTTTATTCATCGTTTATGAATATTTCTCGCGATTTTCAATTTATTTTAGCGGCCGTCGAAATGGATGAGAGAGAAATTGAAAGTTGGATGTTTTGAAAATATTGTGAGGTGAAGAGATTGCAAAAACGTTAAAGATTTTTGTTAAAAATGATGATTGTTGAAGTACGCAAATATTTCGAAGACTGAAAGTAATTGAAAGCAAAAGACAAGCATAGGCTGCGTTGAATTGGTTGAGAATATGAAGTTATGAGAAGCTGACGAGAGGTTATTGAAATGTGTGACGAATAAGGAGAGAGAATAGAGAAAGAGGAACATAATATGCGTAAGCAAGAGGATATGCAAATATACAACAAGTGGCCGATGGGAAGGGAAGCAATCAGGCAATCCCGCATAATGACCACAAGAAGGAGATCATAAAATCCGCTTAACCATCCTGGGAAATGAAAATTCCGTCAAATTTCATCAAGTTTTCGGATGGGATGCGGAGGATTTTACGACTTTTTTTATGTGGACTGGATATGAAAATTTGGGAAGAAGGATGGGAAAACGATGAAGGGATGATAATTATTCTGCGACACCATTGAAAATCAACCTTTGATCAGTAGTTTCATAAAAATGTGAAAATCAATAAGTAAAGACACAAATATAAGGAAAAATATGACATTCGGTAGTCAGTAAGATTACGCATGTATTTTTACACCTTTTTCGAGAAAAGTAAAGATAAGGAACAAAATCTAACAACAATCAGAAAGAATAAACTATTCTTTGGTACGATTCATAGTGACAGTCGTGCTAAGCGGCAACCTCCCTTTGCAGCACATCAGCACATTTCTCGCTAAGCTTTTCGACTAACTTGCTGCTCGCAATTTGAAGCTGCTTGTCTTTGTCGTTAGTCAAAATATTTTGTACAAAAAGATAACAATTTGTGGGTATTTAGAATATGCATTTTTCAAATTTTGACAAATAAAGACTGGATGAAATGATATGGAATATTGTAAGGAAAAGACCAAATAAAATGTTCAGATATATGACAAATTATTCAAAATAATATTTTAAAAAAGTAATTTGAGTCGAGAATTAACCCAAAATGGTTGTGTCTATCTGCATGTCTGTATGTGCGTATTCAAATGTATGCGTCCAAAGCCATGTTAGCTGGGGGCAAAGAGAAAGTAGGCGAAAGATACAGGGAAAGTGAGAGAAGCAAAGAAAACAGACAAACAGACAACATGATGCAAATAAAGCGCTCCTTTGCCTTTCCGTTAGCGTACGCAAATTTCTTCCTCTCTCACTTCCTCCCTCAGGGTACTTTCTTCCATCCTTTATGAGGTCAAGTTTGAGAGTTGACACTTCAAAGAGTAACCTGAGAAATTCGAGGCATGCTGAAATAACGTGAGAATTCAATATTAGCATATGAAAATCAAATAGAACTCTGAATTTATAAAGATAAAAATCGAACAAAAGAAACAGCAGCTGCAGATTCTTTCCAGAAATCCTACTTAACCATCATGATATTCAGAAATGTCCCAACTAGAGATCAGTAAATCAACACTCGTTGATCCACAATCGTCCGATGGACAAATTCTTAGATGAGTAATCTCAATGGCTCAACGTTACACGTGAAATCAGAGACTCAAAAGTGCAGATGGTAAGTGATCAGAAGAAACAGAAAGGGAGGAAATGATGCTTCTGGAAAGAAGAAATTAGAGAAGACAAGGGTAAACCGATACAAAAAGTAGAAGACAACCCGCAAACATAGAGTACAAAAGTCACGAAAAATGCGAAGGATACTTTATGAAGAAAAATTGCGCTAATCAAGGGAGTCCTCACGAAACGCTAGCCAATTTGATTGAATAGTCAAATTGCGCATCCTCATAGATAAAAAGACAAATTTGAAAAAGAAAGCAAAAATCTAGATCATCTGAAGAGTTATAGAGTCATATATTACGAAAAAACCTAATTTAGAAATTCTTGAATGATGATCGCACTACTTATATCAAATGTGTTCATCGACTCGTCGACGATATCACGACGTTTCAAGACTTTCGAATTTGATTCATGGAAGAATAAGGTGCAATATTTCGAATAAGATTTTTTTCAGAAAGATATTGATATTCAGATTTGCATAAAACAATTTCAACCATTTCGGAAGTAGGAAAACCTGTTGAATTTATCGATTATTATCAATCCTCTCTTTTATCAGCTAATCACTTTCCTTTCACCTAGCTGCGATTTGCATAATTCTTCTCGTTCCCAGCCAAATCCAATCAATTGCTAGCTTCGAAGACGAGATAAGACAATTAGGGACGGAGGGACTTTTTCAATGCAACTTTTGGTCGAAGAAAGTTTTACAAGGAAATTGATGCTGTAAATGACATAAACAGAGGTAAAATTGGGGCACTATCTGTATAATACCTATCAAATCCAAAACACAAACCATGAATGAGACTTTGCGATATTGAGATACAATTGGGGCTTTCGGAAATTTCGAACCAGGACATATGTAAAGTTTTTAACAATTATTTCCTTCCGTACTAAAAATATCAGTTTTAAATCAATTCCGATGAACATCTCTGACCATAAGTTCGATTTTTAGCTCCAAAATCTTGTGTTAATTTTCTAGTTATGTTCGAATAACGACAAATTTCATAGGGAAACATTATTATTCTATTAAGAATGTGATTGATCTCTAATAAATTATAATTTGGAACATTATTTACTAATCTAGAGAGAGAGAGTCCTTTTGATGATCATCCTCAAATGAGCTTATCGCTATTTGCCAATTTTATTATCTCTTCATCGTAGTAAAATTGTTTGCGTGCAATGTGCATATCGATGTCTTATGTCAAAGCAACGATTATGTCGAAAAATTTATGTGTCTCATTTGAAGGTTTGAGGGAGAATGATTTAGATGAGAATGTTTTGTAAAAATTGCAGAATTCGCATCAAATATTTCAAGATTTCAAATAAATGCGGAATGCGTTTTTTCGGAAAGTTATCAGAACAATTAAAGTAAACAGGAAAATACATTTGGTGTTGACGTTCAAAACTGAAAGTTTGGCATGGATGGCGAATTGAAAATGGCTGTGAAGTCGGAGGGCAAAAAATCGTGGTTATTTCGAATAAGGGGGAAGGACGAATGAGAAGAAGACAGACAGAATGAAGGAACCAAGAGGGATTCAGAGGGACTGCCGATAGTGATAAATTAGTTGGAAGAAAAATGCAGGGGAAGGGCGGGGAAATACTAAGAGAATTTGGAGATCATGAGAAGGAAAGAAGGAGAAATTTGGTGGAACACAAGGAGAGCTGCAGAAAAATGCCTTCTGCTGGCGGAAATCGAAGGAAGAAGGAAGAGAGGGAAATGGATGTGATATTTTATGTGACACCTGACCATTATACTTGAAGTTATTGCCCAACACAACAATACGCAGAAGCGCTGGCACTTGGCAGGTCATTCTTTGAAGACGATTCGCCTGGAGGTGAGAAGAAGAAGCATCTTTGAAGAGGATTTTCAATTATGACAAGATGTCAACATCATTTGAAGAGTGATGATAAAAAGAAAAATCATTGGCATCAAGAGGAAGCATATTTTTATGAATTAGAGGTCTAAAATTAGGAAATATATAAGAACACTCCTGAAAGGAACTGTCAAAAAAGTATTTGAAGTTTCACTTTTTAGTTTCAACTATTCCGTTCTGAAAGTGAATTTGGTTTCCAGTGAGTTAATGAAAATCTTGATTTATAGCCACTTCAAGTAATTATTTTTTTCTTACCTGAAACAACAAGAAGTTGTGGCAGATAAAAGTGCAGAGGGATGCATCAATTAGGCGATGGGCATAAAATCACCCCCTCCCAGCAGTGATCAAGGACATTTTTATTGCCTCGGGGACATTCCAGGGGGTAGAAAAATATTTCAAATTTTGCTAAATGGCGCAACTGGAGTAAAATGCGAAGAAAAATGATTTTTGAGATTCAAGAAATCAAGCCAAGGTAGACTTGATGAAATAATCGAACTGAAATGAGATTTTGCGTAAATACTGAATTTTTATGCAGTATTAAACTAACTTTTGCGCAAGTCTTTATTAGATTTTTGTAAAATAAAAATAAACATATCGTAAATCACTGTTAAAAATAATAGACATGATCTTCAAATTTTTGCAAGTGACTACTGAACAAATATTTGCCAAAATACCGAGATAGGAAATTCGAGAATTAATTTTCACGAACACACGAACACTTGAGCATCATACAACTGCATCAAACTATATCTTCAAAACTTGCCAAGTAAGCATAGAATTCTAGGCTCAAACATCGCGGTGCACAAACTAAGAGTGAAAGTTTGCACAAAAACGTAGTAATATACGAAAGATGATAGTCACAGATGACGAAGGGATGAATTGAGGAGAGAACAGAAGAGGGGGACGCTTACATTTTGGCGAACGGCTGAACTTGTTATGCGACACCTGTGGAGAGAATGGAAGAAGAGAAATTGAAGATTGAAAGAAATGATAGATATCCATTGCAAACTCCCCGCGATTCCTTTGATTTCGATGCTTTTTCTCTTCCTCACCGCATTTGTGTGTCAATTAACCCTTCAAATCGTGTCTCTCCATCCCTATTGCCTCTTATGTCTCCACTATCTCTAATCATCTCTGATTCTTTTGTTATCCCAATTTCCAACTCTTTCATCCAAACCAGAATCATCTAATTTGAAAACGTGCGAGAACTGAGAGGGGAGAGATGGCTATCGGTGTATTTATAAATTGCTGAACGACTGAATGCAGAATGAATGAATGAACTGCAAGATAAATTTCAGATAAATGCCGCTAAACGATTTGTGATGAAACCTCATCGTGGCATATATTCATACAAATAATTTTATAATTCGCCGTTCAATTAAATCGAAATAAAGCATGGAGAAATTTAATTTTTAGAGCTTGAATTACGTAACTTTGAATTTTTCTTCGAAACAACTTGTCGAACCATTATTTGGTTGTCAAATTGGTAACTAACAACGTGAAAATAGTTATCGAGCAATAAAACGCGCATAATTTGCCTATCAAAAGTAATCGGTTTCTGATGATATTTTCCTTGACAATAAGATCAAATCAGGATTTTAACAAATTTAGGAAACATAGTTTGATTTCAAAGTGAAGAAAATTTGTAGTTTGATTAAGATCGAGAATCAAGAAAATGTCTAGGAGTTCTTGAGACACTTGAAAATGAATGTATTGGGATTACAGGGAAAATGATGTCACAAATAAAAATGAAGATCATCAAAGTTAATACAGACACCAGTAAGAAGAAAATCAATGAAGTTGTAATGTTTATGAAATTGCGCATCAAATCAATGAAGAGAACGCGGAGAAAGAAGTGGAAATTGATCGAGTTTTATGACAAAATTTAGAATTTCTATGTTTTTTTCGCTAAAATTGTAATGCTGATAGTGATAAAAACAGAAGGCAAGAGATTGTAAAGAATGCAGAAATCGTGAATGAAAAAACTAGACAAAAAGGCAAGGAAATGTGAACCTTTGCAGGGGCAAAAGTAGGAATCGAAACTCTGAATCATCCATATGAAGTGTGTACAAAAACGAGAGATGGAAGAGTGAAAAAGGCGAGAAATATCGCACCGAATTCGGGCTGGCGCGCTTGATTTATGTAAAGAAATTGGGAATTGATCGTAGAACTGCAATGATTCATTCATTCATTCAGAGGGACACTTCACAATGCTCAGCGCTACTCACAATTACAATCGCTCTTTCATAATTGTGGACAGGACACCGGAAATTTTTAATGAAATGATTTTTTTTAAAAGTGAATAATATTTTTGAAACAAATAGAAAAAAGCCGAGAATCATTTGACATCATAAAATGATCTTACTAAAGAGAATTGATAGAAATTTGAAAATATAAATCAAAGGATCTGAACTTACTAAAAACTTTAGCAATACTCAAATGTCACGAATAAACTCCAAAATTTGACCATTAGATTTGAAGTCAAGATGCCCTCGCGTTTTTGGAATCTCTCACTAAAAACTGCATCTAGCTTCAAAATCGAATCTCCAGGGATTGCATCATTTTAAGTCCTGAGTGGAAGAATCCAAATAAGAGCCGAATTTACTTTTCCAGAAAAAATGGAAATCTCTAAAAAGTAAATGAATTAGAGGATGCAAGAGCATGAAGGACGGAAAGATGAAAAGATGAATAATGCGCGAATTCTCAGCAAAGAAAGCTTTACACAGTCAGGAAGAGGAAAGGGGAAAGCAATTCATTATGTCAGCCACTTTATGCCAATGCAATCGGCAATTTGTAAGCCCATTCATCAAAATGCAACCGATGATTTATCGATAAAACATCGGAATCATTTGAAAATTACGATAATTGGTAGTCAGAATTGAGGAAATTAGATTTTTAGAATGGTAAGTAAAAATCTGATAGATTTCTCAAAATTCATGGCAATAAATCAGGGATTGGAAATTTCTATCAGAACTCTCAGGCAAGATGAATGGAAAACAGTGATTAGCCTGACATAGAATTAACAAAATTACATTAAAAAATCACCACGAAAAGTGTTCAAAAAATCCGATAATTAAGTTTTGAAAGGGAACGATCATTTTTTCTATTGTCGAAAAGGATCTTCTTTTGAAGATCCATTCTGCTAGCGAGAGGGTGTTTTTTCCTGCTTTTCTGCAAGAAGGGGAGACAGGCCGCGAACCCACTCGACGAGTCAAAGCCCCCAGTCAAAGAAGGGCTCACTTGACTCACTCTCACACGGCTCATGTCGAATGTCGAATCTCGAAAGCCAATTGTTGATTTTAGAAATTTATCCTTCTCTCTTCTTCCAACACTCCGAGTTTTTCTTATCTCTTGTCCTTTTATCAATCCCTTCCCCTCTCGCTTTTCCATCTCACGGACAAAATAGCTCATGTCTTTGAAGATGTCCCGATGTCTCGCAATGTCAACAGAATGATCTCAAACTCTTGATTCGTTTTTTGATAAATGCATGATGCTAACAGTCTCTTTCTTTGCATTAGAATCTCGAATCAAAACACACGCGTCGTGACGTGACGATTCATCTTGAACACGAAGAAAATGATGGATAGTTTAGAAGTAGATTTTGATTTCCAAAAAAACTGAAGTAGAATTATTGAAAAAGATTATCTTATTCATTAGAATGAGAAGAAAATATGTTCTAGATGAATTGGTTGGAGAATAAGTTTCTACAAAAAATCGTAGAAAATAAAGTTCAGCTGATACTTGCTGAGCGTTCAAAAACGTAATGCAGTTTTGAGATTTCTAAAAGCCACTAAAATTTAGCCTCTCAAGTCATGCAAAGGCATGTCTCTAAATCAGGATTTCGGATGCAGATTATGAATGAAGAAGACTCAAAAGAAGTAAAATGGCATGAAAGGGTCAAGTAAAGAGGATAAAAATAGAGAAACGAACTGAAGAGAGATTAAAGAAGACGATGAAGTCGTGAAATGGCCTGGGGCAAAATGCGAAAGACGAAAAGATTTGCCGTTTGGAATGTCCATTCATGGCCAGAAGCACTCGTTTTGAGACTCTCTGACCACTCTCCTACTCTCTTCACTTCTGATATTCCCTCATCTCAAAGAGTTACTATTCCGATTTCTCTAATTCGGTGCTATTTCTCAAAAGGCCTTTTGAATAAGAATAGTTGCAATTTGCATGGACCTTGCTAACCATGCGAGGGAGACGCACAAAGGGGGAGTTGCGTGCCCCCGATGATGAATACGAATGCAGCCGAGGCTACGCCACATTGCACACACAAAGAGGATGGGAAGAATGAAACATTTCTTTGAAAGAATTGCATGAAAATACAGAAAGGATTTGATAAGAATGCAAGAAAAACAATTAATGGAATTGTGTAAGGAAGTACAAAATATATAACCGATGTAGAAAAGGTGAACATATTTCTTGGAAAATCTGTGTGAAAAAGAAGCAGACAGACCTCGAAATTTTCGGCTGTCAAAAAGCATCCGCATTTCTTGCAACGCGCAGAGCAGGTCAAATCTGACAGCCGATGACGCAATCGAAGATCGAATTGCAAATCTCTGAGCATTTCGAACATAAATATTGTGACTGATTAAAGAAATCGTGATGGAAGGTAACAAAATTAGATGTGATTATTTGGAAATAATTTATTCATGAAATAAATTATCCTGACAAAGCACGATCAAATCAGCGACTAAATTTAAGTACCACTTTGTGAAATAAAACGTCATAATTGCAACGTTGGACAAATTTCGATGATCCCTGAGAATGAAATAAGAGAGTTAATCATTTGACACTAATAGATACAAAAATTAACAGATGCTCTATATATGTGACTTTAAACATCAATGGATTTAGTTGAATAAATTAATTTATGAGTATCAGTTATCACAGGATCAATTTCAGAATCCCCAATTTTTATCCTGCAACAGAGTCTGCACACTATCAATAATTGTGATATAACATGAAATATAAATTCCAATAAAAATATGAAAACACTGAAGACAATATAGACCAATGAGCAATTTAACGCCCAAATACTACATTCAAAATCTTTTATTATGAAAGAAGAAACCGTAAAGTAAATCCCAGCTACGAAGATCCTGTAAAAATTAGTAAGCTTTGAATAAAAGCAATTTCTCCATATAGGCCATACCATAAAATCGCAATGAATCTAACAACGAAGAGTAGTCTACTCAAGAAAAACCGACAGATCAATTCGTTAGATGTCTGAAAAGTTACATAAAGGCTGAAATCGCACGATATTTTGTTCCATTTTGCCCGAATCCGGTAACCTTTGAAGAATATTTTAGTTACCTCCAATTGGTGGTAGAGCGATGCGAGTTCATGGTGCAAAGGGATGATGAACCCAGTTGAAATCATCCAAAATGGGAGGATCGGTTGATGTCGGCAACTGTCCAGATTAATGGCTCCTACGAAAATAATAGTCAGAGATGAGACGTGGATGAGAACTGTCCTGATTGAGGACAAAAGAAGTTCATATTGGAATGTCTCAATAGAAGGCTCAGGATTATCTCTAGTCTGCAAATTTCATTAATGTTGCTATTCAAAATTACAAAATTCATACTTCTGAATTTGTTTCAATCAGTTTTTCTTCAGAACTTTTTGTCATCTCAGATACGGCGTAGTATCGAAATTTTGCTGCTGCTAAGGCGGGCAATTAGAAAAAGTAGTACTACAAAAATTTAACGAATATACATATTTTGAGCCAATTAAAAAGTAATAGCTTACCTATAGAGTATAGGGTAGGGATTTAATAATAGAATGCTGGATATAAAACTTTCCACCTCAGAAAATTCATATAAGGATAATTTTACAGATTTTTGTCGATACTACTTTTATTAATTGGCCTAAGGCATTTCAAAATATTTGAGACAAAGACTATAATAATCACAGCCAAATGATGATCGGCAAAATTAATACCTAAAACTGTTTTTCAACTCAAAATATTGCACTAAATGGTTGAAGAAAAGTCTTTAGAAAAGATCAATGAGTATGCTAGAAGGAATGAATAATTTGAGCTGTCACGAATGGTGCTGATATTTCAACTTTATTACTGCAGAAATGCTATGCGATAAGCTGAATTGGGCTGTAAAATGTAAAATTTTCTTCCCAAGGAAAGGAAAAAACACTCATACAAATATGCGAATCATTGATAGAAACACTTTACTTGTTGACATGAAAACGAAAATGAACGACAAGCAGACATTAAAGTGTTTGACACTGATTACACTGCAGTGTTAGTGTCAGTGTTAGTTCGCTACTTTTTTGGGCAGTGTCAAAAATTTGTGACACTGGAAAAGCAGTGTCAGTGTCGCAAAAATGCGTCATCTTTAGTGTCTGATTTTGTCATTTTACAATTGATGTTTCATGGATATTTTTCAGCTTATAAAATATTCAAGTTCAACTCAATCTTATTTTTTTCATGCACAAAAATTATATTGTCAATAACTTATCTTCTGAATATTTTATATTATTCTTACTCTGAGAGAGTTGTCCCCTCTAGTTCCTCCGGGGACCACCGGTCATCCCCGGAGGAATTTGAGAGGAAACCTCTCTCCTAGTATAATTTAAACTTCAAAAGTATTAGAAGAATAGTGATTAAAAATAATCAATTAATATTTTTTTGATATTCAAATAAAATGGAATAAATAAAGAAAAGCCTGATACCAAATGACCAAAAAATTCGAAATCATCCTAAGAAATCTGAACAATTTTATGTGATACCGAAAAAATTTCAAAATGATTCTACAAAAATCATGCTAAATTGAATAATAAATAATTTTTCTCGGAAAATATTTGTGAGATTTTTTCACTGCGATTGAATAAATATGAACATCTAACTCTTTAGTATTTTTCAAATGTTTGCTTATGCGTTTGTATTTGCACGCTTATATATGACGATGTGATAATCCGTTTAAGATGTGGTTTTTTTGCGTTGAATAAGAAATTTCCTGACGGTGTGCAACGTATAGATTTTATTTGGGCTTGGTCTTAATTTTGCCTTAATTTGGTCAAAAACTGATAATATGCTGCTTTTTACGATTTTCAAATAAATATATTTTATCTTTCACTAATTGATTTTTTGAAACGCATATCACTCATTGATGGAAAGAAATATCTTTATTTGAAACTAATGAATCAATCAACAATTTCTTCAGAGTCGAACTAATAGTTTTTCGACAGTGTCCGATGAGGCTTTTATTTTCTGATCATCTTTGCAATGTCGGCACGTTTCGCTCGTTTGAGTGCGTACCTAAAATATGCACGATTTTCAATAACTTTATCGAAAAGTTTACCAGCCCCCCCCACTACACATCGAACAGCCTCCGCATACCTGCAAACGAGAAAAAATGTGATTTTGGAAAGGAACGATTTTGTCGGATATACCGAACATCCCCCGCCATAACGCATTCCCCAGCCACCACCGCCGCCGCCTCCACCCCAACGACGTCGATGTCCTCTGCCTCCCTTGATTATCACTAAAATTTTCGAGTTTATTAGAATTACGAAGTCTTCAATTGCTAAGTTTTCAATAATCTGTGCATTTGAAGCAAATACTTATTAGACGACTGAAGAATATTCCGTCGATTAGTTTTCGTTT
Organism: Diploscapter pachys; assembly: GCA_002287525.1. Classification (NCBI taxonomy): domain Eukaryota; kingdom Metazoa; phylum Nematoda; class Chromadorea; order Rhabditida; family Rhabditidae; genus Diploscapter; species Diploscapter pachys. The sequence goes on along the minus strand of LIAE01010437.1, from coordinate 77,138 downwards.
GAGTTCAAGCTATTGGATATCTTTGCAATCGCTAATCATAAGCCACAATATATGGGAAAACAATTACCTGTCTTATAGATGATTGTGTTACCTCCTCCTCCTCCTCCACCGTAATAGGGCGTTCCTAAATTTCAAAAGTAAAAATACTATTCTAGAAGAATAGGGATATTGTTCCAGGTTGATTGCCAACTAACCCCCATATCCTGGAATTTTATGATTAAGAAGTTAAAAATCATCTAGACGAACCTCCTCCCGACGACCCGTACGACGAATAAGACGAATATCCGTATGAAGGCATACTGTAGCCACTCGAGGCACAAGCACAGCCTCCTTAATAATCTCAGTGTCTCTCGAGACTTAATATAATTATGTAAAACCTCCATAATAGGAATAACGTTTTGCCCGAATTATCGTTGTGTTCGTTGTTGTTTTGGGATATTTGATATCGTCAAAGCTCATCGCATTGTCAACAATCTCCCCTCTGAATTTTGAATCCTTGTTAAGATTTCATTTTTTTAAGTTCGGAATCGAAGTCAAAATTGAAAATTTCCTAAGCTCGGAATCGGAATTTTTGGAATAGAAATTATGAACATCTCTACTCTCTGTCCATTTCTTTATAATTTACACTATTCCATTTTGTTTCGACGTTTCTACTAGCCTTGTCAAAAACTTGTTAAGCAAATGAAAAACTTGCATTCAAAGATAAGGTGTTGAAATCGACTCACATTGATACAGCGGAAAATATCGACAGTAGTAAATACGCGTACGTCTGCATTTCGAAGAAAAATGTAGACAAGTCGAGCAAAAATGAGCAATATCGTGTGGGGCCATCAATTTATAACTCGTTCCGATTTCTATTCATTTCATCTCTCGCTAACTTCTAGTTTAATGAGGTATTTGGCGAGCTAGGGAACGGTATTCGTGAATTTCCCCTCTATCGGCATTTTTCTGGTCCTTCTGCGAGCAAATCACGGGGAACTCTGGTCATCTCAAATCATCTCGAATCATTTTGTGTCCTTCGTTCGTTTTTCTCTCTTGGGTTTTTCGTTATTCATCATTCGATTTTCCATGATGCACATGCGTTTCGATGAAGGAGCGGAGAATTTCGCGGTTCCAGCAATATTCACCGAGAGATATTTGTTCAGCGAAAAGAATAGGCGATTCCTCCCGTTTTGAAGAATAATTGAATAGAACAGTCTACGTTAATTCATTATTTCATGAGGTTCCTCACAATGGGGAGATGAAGAACGCTGCAAAATTGAAGAAGAATTGCTCCCGTGAGTCAAATGGAGACTTGAATTCGTTCGGCAAATGTCTCGAAATGGAAATGTATGGGAAGGAAATTAACTGGACTCAAGTTGATCGAATTTGAAATTTCGAAAAATAATATTGGTCTAGGCTAATATAGGGGGATTTAGTATGTTGATTGAAGTTTAGTAGGCAATTTGTATGACTTTTCTTACCGGAATCGTGAGGATATCAAACTTGAATTTTTGCAAATGAACAAGAATCAGACTACTCTATGTAGTCAAGTAATATTTATTTCATTTTTACAAACAAGCAAGTGGACAAATAAAAATAAAATGAGTATCATTTGTGAGTTTGAATCAATTTTGAAAGGCATCGCTTCGTCTATTTTCTTCCGAATCCGAACGAATTGAATCCGCCCATGAAGGGCATCATTGGTGGTCGCGCCGGTTGAATGACCTGCTGGAAAATTAGATCATCAGAAACGTGGTGTACTAGAAAATTTGTTCGAACTTACCTTAGTTGTAACAACTCTGCCGCCATCTAAAATTTCTAGATTAGAGATTTGATTCGTTGGAAATTGGCTATAAAAATTGCATGTAATCAGATAAAATTCCAATTTGAGCTTTTATGAACCTAATTCATTTAAAATGCTTACTCCATGTAGGCTGAACAATTCTTGTAGTCGTCACTGTTCGTGGTCGGCCACCAAATCCTGAACCAAATATTTTATTGAGAAAAGATAAGCGATTATATGTCGATGTTTTGTGTTTTGTTTATCAATTATGTTTGAAAATAGTTCAATTTTGATCAGACTAGAGAAGAAATAAATTGATAGTTTTCATTTATTTCTCGATAATGTTAAGGCCATTCGGAAATAATACTCTAACATCCCATTATATATCAACGAAAGAATGGGTAAATATAAGGTTGGGTAAGACAACTTGATCGCCGTATTTTCCATACTCTTGTTTTTGGAATGTTAATATGTTGAAATATCTTCGAGTTTTTTAATGTAAATTATCTCCAAGTACAAATCTAACAATCAATGCTGTTGGCATTCCAAATATCAAACTATATTGTAATTCTTTGTTGATAATGCAAAAAACAACTCAACCTGGAACACCACCCCAAGGACCGCCCCATTGTGCATTCGCGAAGGCAATCAAAGCCAAGAAAATCGCAGCAATGTAGGTCTTCATATCTGAAATCAATCGACTATAGACTAGAAGTCAAATTTAAAAGCAAAAATGATACTGAAATGGAGAAGCAAGCATTAATTGTTAACCTGAAACCTTTTATATGATCTGTTTGTTCCACTCACAATTCCACTATCATTACCTACTTTTCCTCGCCAAAATGACGTGAATTTCGACGAATTTTCTCAATCTATCACATTTTCATAATTTCCATGTGTCTGGTAATTTTAGTGTCGTTGATCATGCGTCTGAACTGCTTCTCTATCGTTTTACTTCCATTACGAAAACGCATTTTCAATGGTTTTTCATTTGCACTGAAATTGAGAAATTTCTAAATTCCTGCTTCATTTCGATGATTTTTTCTCACAATTTCTCTAATTTCATTCCATTTTTCCTAGTACTTTTGGTCAATTTTTCTCTGCCAGTCTCGTTCAGGCTGTCTTTCTGTCCTTTATTCAGCGATCAATCACACCTTCTAAAACCGGATCCGTCAAGGGCCGCTTTACTTTCTCATTACACGAAAAAACTCGTCAGAGGTCGTTTTTATAAAATCAAAATCGATACTTCCCAAATTCAAATATCAGAGTGCATGCGTACCTTGAAAAACAGCTGAAGATAATTAGGAAAAAAATTTCAATATTCCATAAGAAAATAGTTCAAGACGAACTTGAGCGATGGCCGTCGAATGATGAAGATTATCATTATCTTAGAAATATACACTGAAACTAAAGAACAAGGCATTATAGGGCTTTATTCACCATGAAACCGAATAAAATTATATAAAGCTGAATAATATGGGAGTTTCGATAGAAAATATCAGCGTCTAAATCACTTGCGTCCAGGTCTGACGAAGGTCTAAAGTTGGAACAAGTTAGAATTAATAATAAGAAATGGTATATTTTGCCCAATATTTCTCTATTGGATGAAATACACGAATAACGTTCCTACTTTGCTAAAAGTCGTGGTTACAGGCCCGTTCCAAGTTGGCATAGTTCGAGTCTTTGTGATTGTGACTCTGAAATACATGATAAATATCCCCTTTCAGATAATATTTTATGCAATTGAAAAAAATAATGTAGATCCTAACCTTGATGGTGGAGGGGCTCCCCAGCCGCCAAATCGGTGGTGATGACCTCCGAAACCTCCATAGTGTGGCCATCCACCCCCGAATCCCCATTGTGGGCTGCAATTATATTTTTTAGCGAAAGTACGATAAAATTTCAAAGCCTCGAAAATTTAGAGAAGTTTACAGCCTCTAAATGCTAATGCGAACGGACAGTATTTAAAGTGATAAACTACAACAAGCAACAAAGAAAATACTGTTATTCATAAATCTTCGTGATAGCTGCAAACCTCGAGGTTTGTTGAGGTTTTAATAAATTTAACTAAACTCACACAGCACTGATAGCGACGATCAAAGTGGCAAAAGCCAAGGTGAAAATCCAGGAGAATTGCATTGTCTCAGGATTGAAATTCGAGAAGAATCTGGGAAATGGTTGCCCATTGTGCACCTTTTATAGCGACACAATAATGATAACGTTAACTTTGAAGGACGGACAAGAAGGTAGTTCGGGGAAATCGGAAGGGGAAAGATTGACAAAGATGCTATCAAAAGCGGGGAGTTGCAGAGAAAGTTTGACCAACTGATATTTATCAAAATCGAAGAGGGAAATACATCGGAGAAGAGGTAATTAGGAAAAAATAGTAATACTCATTCCGTAAGAAAATAATTCAAGACGAACTTGAACGATGACCGTCGAATGATGAAGATTATCATTATCTTAGAAATATACATTGAAACTAAAGAACAAGGCATAAGGATTTATTCACCACGAAATCGAATAAAATTATATAAAGCTGGGTAATATGAGAATGTCGGCGGAAAATATCAGTGCCTAAATCACTTGCGCCCAGGTCTGACGAAGGTCTAAAGTTGAAACAAGTTAGAATGAGTAGTTAGAAACGATATATTTTGCCCAATACTTCTATTGAATAAAATATACGAATAACGTTCTCACTTTACTATAAGTCGTTTTTACGGCTCCATGCCAGCCTGGTCTAACTCGAGTCTTTGTGATTGTGACTCTGAAATGCATCCTTTTTTAAAGATAAATTTAGGAAATTATAAGTTACGGAACGTGTATATTTAGAAAAAAAAACTACCTTCTAATTAGTAATTTTGAACGGAAAGGATTTCTCAGGGGGAGAGAAAGGCGAACACAAAAAAGCCAAGGAAAATAAGAAAGTTGCCCAGAGAAATAGTAAAGAAAAGAAATCGAGGAAGAAATGTGTTGCCATTTTGGCACAAATCTTATCTTGAAATTAAGCTTCAAAATAATATTAAGAACGAGACATTATGACAAGCATCTCCTTTCAGACAATAGTTTATACAATTGAAAAATAGTGTAGATCCACTAACCTTGTTGGTGGACCTCCCCAGCCTCCAAATCGGTGGTGATGATAATGATGATGGCCTCCATAGTGTGGCCATCCACCCCAGTATCCCCAATGATGTGGGCTGCAATTACATCTTTAGCGGAAGTACGATAAAATTTCAAAGCCTCGAAAATTTAGAGAAGCTTACAGCCTCTAAATTGTAATGCGAACGAACAGTATTCGCCTTTTATTATTTTAAAGTGATAAACTACAAAAAGTAACAGAAAATACTGTTATTCATAAATTTTCGTGATGGCTTCAAACCTCGAGGTTTGTTGGAGCTTTAATAAATTTGACTGAACTCACGCAGCACTGATAGCGACGATCAAAGTGGCAAAAGTCAGGGCGAAAATCCAGGAGAATTGCATTGTTTCAGGATTGAAATTCGAGAAGAATCTGGGAAATGGTTGCCCATTGTGCACCTTTTATAGAGATACGATAACGACAACTTTTAAAGACAGACAAGAAGGTATTTCGGGAAAATCGAAAGGGGAAAGATTGGAAATGATATCATCGAAAGCAGGGGGTCTCATGGAAAGTTTGGCCAACTGATATTTATAAAAGTCAAGGAAGGAAATACTTCGGAGAAGAGAAAAACACGAAGCAGCAAAGTCAAAACAGATCAGCAACTCTCCTTCAGCAAACTATTAATTCACCGAAATAGACCTACTCGAAATAATAACTCTGTTGGTGAACTATAAAGACTGATAATCAGCATCAGTGTTGCCAACAAGCTTCGACTTCGAGCGCAAAAATTAGCATATTTTGACTTAGTGAATACCCTGCACGGAATTAATACCAAGAATCGTAATAGATTATTTTATTCATCGTTTCATAATCAATCATAAAGCAAGAAATTGTACGAATGAAGCTAATTAATTTGTGTGCTTATTTCCCTGGTCTGCTGATCGTCTGAATGAAATTAAATAAATCGTAAGAAAGTATGTTATGGTTAATTCATTCAGCTTTCGTGAGCATGATTTATAGTTTATCGACATGACAGATGAGATAAAAATTATCTTTCCGACTTCGAATAAGTTTTTTTTAAAATGATTATTCATTAAAAATATTAATTCTTACCTTGCTGATCGTCGTCACGCCTCCTCGGTAGTTAGGGATGGATTGGGTCTTGGTGATTGTGGTTCTGAAATTTGATACATTATATTTCCCAAAAAATTTCAACACTATCTTTTCTGATGACCATTAGTAATATTTTCATATCTGGAAAATCAAATTATGAACATCTTGTCAAACTCCTAGTCAAGAAAATTCTGCATAGTCCGAAAAATCCTTTATATGGAAGTATGAACCTGAGAAAAAGTTTTAAAAGATATATATTTGCGCAAGAAATAGGAAGCTACCATTTGATGGAATGACGGAGTGATTTTTTTTACCAAATTATGAAGTGGGTTTCTATTTTCTAGAAGGATACTGTATCATTCGGCAAAAATCACTCTGCCGCTCTGTCACTTCGACAAATGGAAACTGTCTAAAATATTCGGAAAAAATCGTCTTACTGGACACCACCAGGTCTTCCAAATGGAGGTCGAATGATTGGCCCAGGTCTGAAGAATCGTCCTGGTCCACCGAATTGAGGCCTGAAAATCATTTAAAATTATTCTTTCAAGCAACCTGAAAATCAAAAGTTCTCAAGTCGACAAGCCATACGAAATAATCGTGGGAAATTTCCCCATCAAGTTTGCATGGATTGATTGTGAGGATTCGAGCTTCTAATCATTTTTTTAGAAAATAAAAGAATATTCTTACATGGCAGAGATCATTCCAACGAGGACAGCAAACACAACGGCGAAGACCACGGTGAATTGCATTGTTTCAGAAAATTCGAGTTGGTTTCGAGTGAGAACCAAGTCTGAGAACCCGAGAGAGACTAGTGCATCTTTTATACGGAATTTTTAAAGAACAAGATCAACTCGGGAGTGGGTTGGCGATTTTATGAAGTGACTGAAACGGGCAGGGTATCTTCGAAGACCGAAGACAGGTTGACGGTTGTCAAGCCTCGGAGATGGGGGAAATATCAGGGAGTTGCAAGAGTGCGAAGACAAGCTCAGATAGATCAGCATCAAGGCAACCAGGTATCACTACAGCAATCACACCATTAACCCACTCATTAGATAAACGACACGAGTACGAGGAGGAAATTGATTTTATTACGCCATTCCCAATAGATCAGAAACAATTACGAACCACGCTTCCATCCTCTTTCCAAAAGAGAGACACTTGG
>LIAE01010437.1:20105-69936 GCA_002287525.1 Diploscapter pachys | reverse complement strand
AGAAGAGAGAAAAAGATTTTGCGCTCTGGCTTTATTCGTCGCTTGGCGAGCCCAAATTCGCCATTTATTTTCGTCCGTTTTTCGAATTCTTCGTTTTAATTGCCTAATTACTTATTTTTTCGTGATTAGCTAACTAATTATCGATAATTTCACGAGGCCTCGCTCACTGCCGCTTATAAGGACACTTCCAGCCGCCACAGACCTGCCCCAACCTGTATAATTAGATAAGTTTTTCTGCGGCGGTTGTGAAGCGGCAGTGAGCGAGGCCTTCTGAAATTATCGATAATTAGTTAACTAATCACGAAAAAATAAATAATTAGGCAATTTAAAACGAAAAAATCGAAAAATCAAGAAAAGAGAATAAAACTTGACGCTAGTCCCGTAAGCGACGAGTAAAGCCAGAGCGCAAAATCTTTTTCTCTCTTCTAGCCAAGTCTCGCTTTTGGAAAGAGGATGGAAGCGTGATTCGTTCAAAATTCCGAAGTAACATTTCCTTATATTTATCTTCTTGCTGCTAGTATTCATATCCTTTCAGATTAATCGTCAATTTGGCCCCGAGTTCGAGGCTAGATTAGGTAATTCGTTGACGAAGAAACTAGTCAAATCGAACAAAGATGGACATGCCGTTCGCCTGGACTTCGTGGCCGAGTGATTACTTTTTTCACTTTAATATTAATTTCCTTAGTTCAGATTCAACTACCACAATCTGCACGCATTCGACAACCTACACATTCCATCCGAAGTCACCTACGCCTACAGAGTCCATTGTGGAGGTGGAAAAAGTTCGGAAGTCGTCTTCACTCTTCCGAACCCTCCCTCGTTAGTAAAATTCTTTGAGATTTTACTCAATTTCAAATTCAGAGCTTTAATCGACATCTACCAGACGAAAGTGGATTCGTACACGAATCCGATGCTCCTACTGAGACAAGACGATGCTGGGCCTGCAAAATTCTACCTAGAGAGACAAGTAATCAATGCATATTTATTACTAATGATAAAATTTCATTCACTTGGAAAAATTAATGATGATTTTGATTACAGGACCCTTCGGATTATACAGCCCACTTTTGCTTCAAATGCAATACTCCTACAGACTATACAATACAACATATTCAGTAAAGTTTATTTTCTACATTTTCAATAAATTTATTCATTTCAGACGTCACTTTAATACGAGGGATTGCATTTGCGATATCTGTGGACAATCATTCAAAAGATCCCATGGGTTGAGGCGACACCTCGAAACGTGAGCTTTTCAAAATTAACAAGTTATAGAAATTTATTAATTAATGAAAAATTTCAGGGAGCACGGGGAGTAGTTGAGCAGTATACCCTGTTAGAATACCATTCATTCCTTCTTCTATTTTTCAATGCATCGATCTATAATTAACCCAAATTATTACATGAATCTGACAATTTTGTTTATTTTTTTTTAAATAAAGCAACATTTATAATAAAACTAAAGCCTCAGTTCGTAAGTTTTCTTCTGTAGCAGCATGTCGTAAGCATTGAGAAAAAGTCAGAAAATCTGTCCAAAATTTCAAATAGGATAAAAGATGAGGAAAAGTATTGAAAAAGAACTTGAATATCACAGAATAACAAGGGACGAAATAAATTGAAAAAAAAACAACTAAACTTTTTCTCTTACTCTGTTCTATAGAATTCGCAAATCTGATCTTCTTGTTGTCTTGTAATTTTTAAGTTGCTAATACAAATATTATATACAAAAGTTCTATTTTCTAAATTTAGCCATCGTTAGATTTGTAATTCGCAAAATCAGTGAGTGAATTGATGTGTGTATCACAATTGATAACTCATTGGTTCTTTCACAATAGTCGACATTGTCCAACTCTACGTGAATCATCGATCTGCTCTTTCTTTCGAATCTTTGCTGGGTTTGTTTTGAATATTCGAATGCCACTCTCTCACATCGCTTTTTGCGTTGAATCGTACTGAAAAAGAAATACAGATGAAAGAAAAGATAATGGAAATTGTAGAGAGAAAAAGAAATGGAGCATAGGAAAAATTGATTCCAAAACACAGACATGGAATAACAGGAAAGGTCGCTCTCCAACATTTCTCATTGACAATCTCATTTTTATGCAGATCCTATCGACTTTCGCTGCGAGCACTTTCTAGAATTTGCGAATTTCACTTCGACTGTACGGTTCACGCTTTTATTGTTTTATGCCTTTATTCAACTCCTTATTAGTTTAGGTATAAATCTCTGATAAACTTTTTTTTTTTAATATATGATGCACATAAATTTGGATTTTTATATCTATTGAAACGGCTTTAATGATAAAATATCATCAATTTAGCGAAGAAAAAAAGCATAAACTCGAACGACAATCAATGCGATATAATCAACAATTTATCGACTCTTGGAGAATTTTCCTTGCACAATTATAAAGCGAAAGCTTATTCATAACATGATTGCTCTTGTTCTCCTCACTTTATGAACTATTTTGAATTGCTCATTTCAAATTTACAGCTTTGATCGTCCTTTCTCATTTTTCAGTAGAGCAGCTGAGCAAACATTCGTCCATTCCCTCCTTTTCTGTCTTTTTTCTTGTAACCATTTTACTTTCGCGTCCTCTTTTTCGCCTTCCATTTTCATTCAGCCTCCAATTTTCCTGCCATTTCCATGTCTTTCACCTCTCTACGAATGGATTACTTTTTCTGACTTATCGATTATTGATTTTTTCTGGAATACTTTTACTGTGACGCGCATTAATAACACGAATGATAAGGTTTTTTTTCTCATCTGATCAGATTGAGTTTTTTTCTTTTTGTCAAGAATTTTACATTCTATAAAATCTTGATAAAAATACGAGAATATTTTCTGAAATCACAACTTTGTCTCATAACTGGTTTATATGCGAGATTTTACATTTTTTCGAATCAACCTCATTTTAGAAGAACAACGATCAAATTGCGACAAAAAGAAGTTCGACAAGTTTCAGCCCGTTCGAAATTTAGTAACATCGGAGCAAAATGCCTCTGAAACGAAGTGCTGCAATGTCCAGGTGAAAAGGCTATGATTCACACATCTTACTTCTCTCTCCTTATCTTTATTACCTCCACTATTTCTCTCTATTTCACTATCTCCAGTGCAGTATTTCAATAGAGTTTACATTTCTTTAGTCTTTTCTCAGCAAAGCGATAAGAATGGAAAAAGTGAGAAACGCTTTCGAATCGAATATGATAGAGAAGGGAAGAGATGGAGAGTGAGCTGAAAATCGAACGATTATTTGCTTGAATCATTGGAATCTGAATAGAGAAATTTTCGTGTATTTTTAAATTTTTATGTTGAAATTGAGTTATTCATGAATTTGTGGACTTTGATTTTCTTTGTAAGTGATTTTTGTGGATATTTTTGGATTCGCGAGAAAAATAATAATTTTCTAAATTTTTGCAAATTCCTTCCTGCTGATTCTTCTATGCACATTAGACACAATTCCTGCAAAATTCTGTACATAGTTTATTTTATCTTATAAAGTTCGAGATTTGGTTCTAATGCATTTTCACGTTACAGTGATCAGAATTGTACGATGCATCATTCTACTGATTTTTTTTCGACTCATGCTACGATCAAAATTGAAATTTCATAAGTTGTTTTATTTTGAAATTCTAATGAAATAACCGGAAGCTCCCGATTTCCTTAATGCGGTATCCTTATCAAAATCGCACGCTCACCATCCTTTATTAGATTAGGAAGTGCACTTTGCCTATGGCTCCTCAATGACTAACCACATTGGTGCATTTGACATTGTGACTAGGAAGTTCAAAATTTTTATACTTATTTTCTTCACTTGAATTTTCTCACATATCCTAGATTCTCAACTTTTTTAAAATATCTTTCCCTAAAAACAAAACCTTTTGAATTGATCTGCGTTGGAATCTGTTGCGTCATCAAATATTTTCTGGAAGTAAACATTTTGAACCAACCTTTCTTTTATTAATCAGCAAATTAATTTTCGAATTAATTGATCTGATTTTAAGTGTTTGTTCTCAAATCAATTCTGGTTCGGTTTTGATTGATCTATGAGCAAATAAACTGCGAAAATGTCCTTCCGTAGTTATTTATGAGGCTAACACCGTATTTCACACAAGTATTTATTCTTCCCTTTTCACTAAAACTTTCTATTTTCTGTATTTTCACACTGAATAAATCGAGTTCTTTTGACAATCAGCGATAATTTGGATTTGAGAGAATCAGAGATGCAGAACGAGAATAGATTTTATTCCATTTTCTAGCACCTCTTCTCTCGTAAAGTCATCGAATAAAAAGCTATATGAGGATTTTAGTGGACTGATTTCGCCGCCATTTTGACCATTCTATCTTCGTCTTTGTAAATTCACTTTAATTTATTGGAATTTTCGAATTTTTTGAATGAAAATCTACGATTTTCTTTCGAATGTTTACCGATTTTTGTCGAAAATTTGCCCAAAAATAATTGAACTTAACGAGAGTTTGATTCTAATTTGATCCTGTTCTGATCGAATTTTTTTCATTTTCCGTCATCGACCCACCTTCTTCTACAAATACTCCTAAAGTTCCTAGAGAAACTTTAAGCATTTACACTAAATCAGTTTAATCGTGTGGATTTCCCGTTGTAATTCGAGTTGGTTCGATATTTTTTGCGTCGCAGTCTTTTCGTCGATTTGTTTGTTTTCTGCGTACTGCTTTCTGCGTCTTTCGTCTTATCGTTATTCCCGCAAAAAGTCCGCAAAACGTTCAGTTTTCCCCCTGTCATGTCATTTTCGCCCTGTTTCACTCATTTTCACATCTTCATTCTCTAAAAGCGAACACATGTTGTCGCTTGTTGTCTTTCTTAGGCGCATTAGACCAAATTATTGTTGCAAATTTCCACTTAGTCGTGATAAAATGGGAGGTGGAGCTTTTTTCTGTATTTTTTGATTAATTAATGCCCCTAAATTCTGTGTCTAAACGAGTTTTTCCTTCTTGAATTCTGATGAAAATTTCGCCATCTTACGAATGTTAGTAGTCTCTAAGTTATCACTGCGAATTTGATGAAGAAATTCTGTAACTGATATCTGTCTAATGTATCGATCAGATTTTACTCATTCACTAAAAGGATAATTTTACCGATCATCACCTTTTTGCTGGTTGATTTAGAATTTCTCCCTCAAAATATTGAAATTTTCTTTCAAGTGAATCACTTCCGAACTTGTCAACAGACGTTGGAGTCTTTCGATTCGATATTTGAATCTTGCTGAGAAATATCGTAGCCTACTTTCAATTCACTGCTCGTCATTATGGATAAGAGAACATTAGACAATAACGGATCTTATATCGGATCGAAAACTTCCAAGTCTGCTTGTCAACCGAAATGTTGCAATAGACTTTGCCTTTAGCATCAGACCCAGGATGTGTGTCATTTATTACAATTTTGATGTTTTAGCAGAAACTTGAAAGTGCAGGGATTACTGCAAGATGTTTTCAAAGATAAAATGACTGGAAAATGTCTCAATCGATGTAATGACAGCTTATATTGAATTTCAATGATCTGCATGTACTTCCTGAATACCCCCTATCCAAAAAAAAACTATTCTGCATCAAATTTCAAGTCCTCTACTAACTCTATTCAGTCGGTTCAGGAATAGTCATTCAAAGATCATGCTCCTGTCACAAGCCTAAACTCAAATGATCTGGTCTTCTTTCAGACAGCTTTTGATACATGTCTGGACACGTGAATCTATTTTTATCGCTCAAAGCCGATAAAATACGCCTATTCCTACAGTAGTCGTCTACTTTGGGTTTTATCACGCTCTTCCACGCGATCTAATGAAAAATGGCGAAATTTCTCATATTCATTCGAAGGCTATATACCACTTTTCTATCTTTCTTTTTGTACAAATAAACTTCGCTTATTCATCTTTATGTAGGACCAATCTTCGCATCACTTTTCTTCTCCGTTCTAGATAGTTTACAAAATATCGCTCATAATTTTCGGCATTTCTAACTAAAGTAACGACTAGAAATAAACACTCATCAGATGCTCTAAATTTCTGCAATCATTTGAGATTCGTTCTCACTTCAACTACTCTTCTATCTGAATTTTGTTATTCAAAGTGGTTTTTACCAGGCAATTGCGAGTAAACATTTGAAAAATTCTGAATTCATGACAATAATCGCGAAAATTTAGGAAAGACCGTCCAGAAGTTGCTAAGCGTGACAGTAGTAGTTCTTCTGAAGCTGAAGCAGAAAGAGTCGTCGAAGCTACGAAGGTACAACTTACATAGTTTTCGTTTTTGGTTTCTTCTTATCTAGTTCTGTGAGAGATTTTGCAAAGGAGAACAAAATTATTTCCATCGAATAGATCTAAAGTGAAGATTGTTTCGCGAAAATTTGTCAACAAACTACTTGAAAGTGTCATTCTTTCTATGGAAAGCTGATTCATCTTCAATTTTAGATGCAATCGATTCCAAATTTAAGTTTCCAGGAACTCTCAAAAAGAGCGCGTCTCACTCGAACTTCGACGATGGAGAAGGTGCGTCGGTTGGAAGAAGATTGGCAGCAGAAGCATACGCTGTTCGACAACGCTCTGCTGGTCACCATCAATGATGTGTAAGTTTATTGAAATCTCGTTTATCGGGAAGATTTGCTCAGTAAAATAGATTGGGAAACTTTGTTGCACAATGAAACGTCATCTTATAGCCATGAGTTTTCTAAATTCCTCCGAATAGATATAACCAGTTTCAGCATCGATTCGGAAAAACAAGTCCATATCCGTAAACCAGTCGTGTCGTATTCTTTCCGAGACGACGATCAATCCTGCCACATTCCTGCCGAACTGATCTTTCCCGACTATTCTCACTCTCTACTGGACATTAATAGAGAAGAACCTCTAGTCAAAGTGAACGTCAATGAAGAGTACATCGTCTCGCTGACGGATGGAATGGGGCACAGGTAGATTTTGAATTATGAAGTTTGAATTTAGTGAAATTATCTCAAGATTGCATTCATATCTATGAGATCTTGACTCAAATGTAGAGGTATTTTTGAACTTGATATTTAAAATATAGCAAATAAGTGTTGGATTAAATATTTTCTTTCAAAAATGATTATATGTTTTAAATTCAGAAAGAACGCTTATTGCATCAAGTTTGTCATCAATGATGACAACGAAGGTCCGTCGACAAGTCCAGCAGTTTTCGCAATCGTCTCCCCGATGAAGAACTCGAATTTCTACCTCGAAATGGCTCGAATGGCGGTGAATTATTACAAGATAAATCCAGCCAGAATGAAGTCGTTTCTGAAATCCATTTATCGACATCAGTATGCTACGCTAATGAGTAAGATGCTCCACGATGCTCTCTTTATTCGAATGAATTCTTTGCAGAAAAGCTCTTCATCCACGAACGCGGTCCAAACGGCAATGAGCGAATTCTAACAATCGAAAATAATCAGATGCATTCCAAAGGATATGCCGGAACTTGTCAGATGGTCAAGAGGTGCATTGTTGTTGTTTTTTTTCGAAAAACTGAGAATCATTAGCAATTTCAGAATTTCTCCAGAATTCATGACTTGCATCATAGCAGCTTTGCTGAGTGAACAACGCGTTTTGATTGCTGGGAATTCGGTGAGCATTTGTGAACATCGAAAATTACGAAAAAATCAACTTTGAAGATCCGAGCAACGACGCAGGCGGTCCAAACAGCCGAGACGATGCTGCGTCCACTCGTCTGGCCGCACACATTCGTCCCCATCATTCCTGACAATCTGGTCGATTTGTGCCACAATCCGACGCCTTTCCTTATGGGCATTTTGAGGTATGCGGAAAAATGATTTATTTACATAAACGCGACAGGAAACGTTGCGGTATCAGCAACATTAGCAATGTGAAAGAACAAATATTGGACAGTGTGCCAGATGATTTGATCTCGAATAAACTATCCGTAATAGTTGTAGTAAGGCGAATATCCGCCCATCGTTCCATAACCTGAGTACATTCCGTACGGCGAATACATCGATCCATAACCGTATCCTAAATCGACTATTTATTGAAGGCTGAATTTCAATAAGATTCTCGTGAAACTACCTGGGTACATTCCTCTATAGCCATAACCTAAAATAGGATCTTGATAAAAGCAATGCCGCGAAGAATTACCTCCGTATCCCATTCCACGTCCCCATCCTCGTCCACCTCTTCTGCCCCAGCCTCTACGTCGACCAAAACCTGCAATTATCAGCAATTAAGGCGAAGTCTTGAATTAAAAGATTTCAATTTGGAAGTTGATAAATTTTCCCGACGAAGCAATAACTATGATGAATTTCAACATTAACCCATACCGAATAATCGCCCAATTCGGAAACCTCGGCCTGAAATTTCCATGCTATACAAAAACGACTTATTTAGCAACCTACCCCACCCCCGTCGCGACTCAACCGCAGTGACGAGTAGGCATAGGAAGATGAGTGAAAGGAGGTTTAGCTTCATCGTCTGTCCATAAAAATGACTGAACCAATCAAATTGAGAGAAAGCAATGCTTCGATTTCCAGCAAATTATGTCTGACCCAGAATAGTGATGGCTTCCAAGAAAACGTGATGGGAGAAGTTTTACGCAGCTGATTTTCGCGAAAATCAACATCAGACATGAACAAATGCTAGACACGTGAAAGAGGAAGAAACTGATATTGATAGTTTACAAGACTGTTTTCTGAAGAATTCGCCGAATTTGATGTATGAAAGGAGGGAAACAATAATGATGAGCTATGTTGCAATCATTTCATTTTTGAAAATGATTCAATTTTTCTTTAGGAAGAACCTCTCCTTGATCCACGACTTGATCGCATCGAAGAATGTGGTCGAGGAGGATACTTTCAAGGTTTGCAAAAATATTCGATGTTTTAAAAAAGTGATTCAATAAATTGAAAAGTATATTTTCATTATGGTCAACCCTGCAAATGTCCTGAATAAATCGTTACCTTGCAAATAAAATGAAACGCATCATTGGAGAGAAATTTGAAACAATGAATCTACTCATGATCAATTTGATTTTTAGGAAAATTTCGTCCTGTTCGACGTCGACAATGGAATGATCGTTCCGCCGCCACTTCCTTATAACGATAGCCTCAAGCCTAGTGAATGGAGGACTTTGGTAAATTGTATTTTCATGGAGAAATGATAATGTAAAATTGCAGTCAGCATTGGCTTTCTGCGAAAGTAAAGCTATGCCTCGACGAATCGCTCTAAATTTGATGGACAATTTGACGCAAGCTTGCTTGCAAAATTCCGACGATGCAGTTCAGAAGGTAATACTAAAATCATGAAAAAGTAGCCAAGCTAAGCTTCAGGCAATGCTGACATGGTACTCCAAGTTGTTCGGTCATTACCGTCATCTCGATTGTCACTTGCAATGGGACGAGGAAGCTAAATCGTAGGCATTTGCAAACTTTTATTCGATTAATGAAAAGTTTAGAAAACTCATTGAGCATCACAAATCCAAAACCTACTCGAAATACCTCGGATTTCTCACGGAAACGATTCTCTTCGATGAGTGGATCAAACAGCGGGTAGGTTTTCCATGCATGAATGCGAAAATCTACGAACATCAATTTAGGTCAACTTCCTGAACACTAAAATTGAGAAGAACATCGAAAATCATGAAGAAGAAGAACAAAGTCGAATTGTGGCAAAGATATGGGAAGATAAACAAAACAATCAAGCAAGACGATCTGATAAGAAAACATTCGGGAGGATGTTTAACAAGGTTGGAAATGTATTCCATTTTATGAGAACTTCGATTAGGAAGTAATTTTTATACTATACGATTTTCATCAGATTCAGTTATGTAATGATGGGTTGTTTATATTTTCTGAAATTTAATCCTCATTAGGTATCTAGTCGATTTCGAACGTGTCACATGTATAGAATTTCGTGTATTGAAGCTGCTTTAAAATCATACCGAATTTTTATTCTTATACGATAAACTTTATCCAGGTACGACAACGAAGAAATAATAAAATATTTTTTACGACTTACAAAGTCCAATCAAACCAAACAAATATTTAGAAAATGAAATTTGTATGAGATCATGGAAATGTTTCAAAATTGAATAATAATAATAGTATCCAAAAAATATTTTGTATTAATGCCCCGTTAATGAGTAGAAATTTTTGAAAATAAAATCTCCAAATAATTTTTACACTTTTCTTTGGCTTCTTTGGAGATTTTGAATGAATGTAGAAGAAATAATCAATGCTTCGAACAACATGAAAGCTCGTAAATCAAATCAAACGAATGATCATTTTTTCAACAAAAATCCAACAATCTAGAAAATTTAATAGGATAAATATTTTCTGTAAATAATATCTTTGCCTTACATTTGCCCCGAAGCTCTGCTTGCCATAGTGGAATTTGGAGGGGATGACGACGACGACACTTTATGAATTATTTCGTGAATCGATCGCAATTTCTCAGTCCATTCCTGAATTACTCAATTAGAACAACATCATTTATTCATGTTAGATAGTGCTCCAGTGTCTGATGATGATATTCGAAAAAATAATAAAATATGAAGTTTTTTAAAAGAATTTATATCTTTAAATTCCGAAATTAATTCGTTAAAAACAAATCTCGAGTGAGCAATACTTTCATTGATCACTGAATTTTGAAAATGATGTGTTTGGCTAGATAATTTGTTAACGAAATCAAGGCCGAACTGGCATAATCCTGTCTACGATAAATTAATCAATGTCAATTATTTTTTAAAAACAATTGAATTTTACCTGTGACAATTGCGCTGTCAAGTTACCCATCGTGGAGCAAATGTGATCATTGTAAATGCTGGGTCGATCGCAGCTGTTTGGCGTCTTATACAAGGCTGGATCACGACGAGATTTCTCATGCGACAAGAAGTCACGATACCTTTTTACTTCCTAAAATTGAAAATCGTTCATTTTTCACTTATTCTTGAAATCGACAGACGATTTTTCAGGGAAACATTTTCGACCAAAAACTTTTTGAGATGTCACAAAATATCAGTTCCATAGCTGCATTTTTCATCCCATATAAAGGTCTTACATCTTGTAGATCATCGAGGCGTCTACTGATTTGATCCAAACTTTTCCGTGACAGGTCACATTCCTAAAATGAATTTTGGTAAAATTTCGATATCTGTTCATTGTATTTTCTAGTTTTTGCTGTTCAAGTCACACTTTGTGTACATGTTGAGCAATGAGAAGTCAGCACGCTATAACTAAATGAAGGGAGATGAACCATGAAAAGACGACAGAATTGGATTACTTTTGCTCAATTCAGGCAGATAGGCAAGTGATCTTGGACATAAAGTTGAATGAGCATTTGATGCCTTGATTTTTGAAAAAAAATAAAGGCATATTTGAAAGACGCCTAGCTTATGAAACATAATTTCATAGTGGGAGTAGAAATGATTTGAGGTCAGATAGCCATAAAATTTTGTTTAATTTAATGAACTTTTTTCAGTTCTTGACGTCAACGATATTATGAAAAGTAAAAATTTCCCAAATTTTCTGAAAAAATGAAGACGCTCAAAAATCACGTAATATTCATGAGACGTTGTAATTTTCATTCTTACACTCAAATACTTTTTTTCTCTAATTCCGCTCTCGAATTTCAGTGCCAACTTTTTCAAAAGAACTCACAAAGCGGAAGCTCATCAGCAAAGCAGAAAAGCGACCAGAAAACGGCCAAATCGACGGAGCAAAAAATGAATACAAACGACGCGAATTTAACGATTCTCGCATAAAATTGCACTCAATTTTGCACATTTCGACAAAACAATGAGGCAGTGGGATAAATTTGGAATGAGGAAAACACTCTTGAATTTGACCTATTTATGAGACATTTATACAATGTTCTGAAGAAATTTTTTTCTCTCCGATAAATTTCCTAACCTAACCATTCGATTTAAATAAATATCTAATTAAAAAATCACCTTACTTAATCATATTTTTCAAAGTACTGGTTTTCGCAAAATAACTTAACACATACAATTATTTTAGGAATAAGAACATTTTTATCTTGAAATTTCAAAATATCACATCATCAAATTAATCCCAAGTATCTATTTCAGTTTGGTTGGATTCCAGTCTTTGGGCGGTTTATTAAAATGTAGCCAATTACGCCTGGAATAATTATTGCGATTGGTCTGATCTAATTTTGCCTTGCAATTGAAGAATGTGACGCAACTCTTTATTTTGATGCTGAGATAAGGAAGAATTATTGTTTTTTTTTCATAAAAGATTTTCTAGTATCTTCAAAAGTTATCAGATGTGTATATTTCGTTCTAGAGAAACAAAAAATCCAAAATCACGAGTAAATGTAGTTTTTTTTTCGAAAATGGCGCAAAAGTTGCATCTCTAAATTTGTCGTAAACGAATAAATCGAATGAATTTGCATGGATTGAATATTTTTGGCAAGGAAATGTACGTGGGGGCGAAATGGCATTTTGCAACAATTTCAAACTACAATGGATCAAGAAATTTTGAAGCAGTGCAAGGTATGTTGATTATCTGATAAGAGCCAAAAATAAAACAACAGAAAAGCCGACGTCCTTGCTTAGGATGAAGGAATGAGCGTTTGCATACAGGAAATTAACCTAGCGATTTTTTGTCAGATTTGTCTGATTCATCGTGAAATATTAGAGTAGACTAAATTTATCCATGAATAAAAATAACCAATGAAATTTTCCTTCGACTAGATGAAGTTAAACATAAATAATCAAATTTGTACTATCGAAGTTATTTTGAGATTTTGCAAAATCAAAATGCGGGACTAAAATGCGACATTTTCAACTTCTGAAATTTGCATTATAGATTTTTTCTGGTCGAAGAAACTTTTGGTGTGGCGTTTCGTATCTTTCAAATTTAGAAATTCAGATTCGAAGAGTTCGGAAAATTGCACCAATGTTTCCTTGCTACAATCCTGCTAGGAAACCAATTACTTTATCCCTAATTTGTCTGTGTTCAAGGAAACCGAAAGATTCCGAAGTTCAGCATCCACTGCAATTGTATTGAAATAAAGATAAATTTAGCTTTGAAGATTCTCTGGCCTATTTCTACTTTTCCACTACTTTTTCAAGTAGCACATGTCATGTTTTCCATAATTTGTGTCCTCTCTTTCTCCCTTCATTCCATTCATTCTTTCCTTTTCCTTTCTTCCCTCTTTTCACCCTCTTTCAATCATCTCATTTCATCTTTTCATGTGCTGCTGCTTGTCAAAATCAGAAGGACCCTCCTCTTTCCGTTTTTCGTTTGCCAGTTTCTGCTCCATTCTTCAAAAGATTCACGCAATTGTTCACCGCAAATGAAGCTTCGAAGTCGCTGCTCTAGACTAAAACAAAACGATTCCCGCTTGTTTTGCGTCCAAGAACAGAAACGAGTATTTTTAGAAAAAAAAATCGATTTCTTGAGCTGTCGCTTATGGAAAATTCATTGTTTTTTTGACATCCTACAAGTTTACACGCAACATCAGCGTTATTATATTGATCCCTTAAAAGTGATAGTGCTCACTGCGTAAAGGAACTTATTCTCAGAACAAAACTAAGGATTAGTTGGAATTTTGCGTGAATTTTGAAAACTTTTCTCACCGATTTTTTTCCGAAAACTTCGCATTTCGAACGGAGATTTTTTGGATCTTTGAAACATTTGTTAGTGAGAATGTCCTCCCAGAATAAAGAATGTTTGAAGATTTTGGAGCAATAATGTTGACGTAGTGGTCCCTTGGAGGAGGACGCAAGGAATACGCGCAGTTTATCTTCTCCTTTACATTCAGACGCTCGAATGCCTTTTATGGTTGGAGTTTTGCATGGCGTTTCTCCCTTTGTCAGGCCCAAAACCACACGTGTGCCACTGCACAGAAAAATATGCCCGAGTGTAGGGTTACAAATGCGCTTTTTCGGGATGGAGGAATGAGAGGAGCGAGGCGGAATTTTGAATCAAGAAAATAAAACTTGACTAAATTTGGAATTAATTCTGAAAAGTCGGAATCGAAATTGGCCTTCACATTTTTTTTTGTAAATTAGAATCGTTACTATATTTGCTCAAAAATCTGCATTGCAAGTTTCTTCTCCAAAATTCTGAGGTTGCCTTCAAAACTTCGCTCATTTTTCGTATATCTTAGGATTAGAATTCTTTAGCTGTTCATGCTTTTTGAGGAACGCATTGCTAGAAAATGTTCGCTTTTCCTTGGGAATAAACGTGTCAGTTGATTTTTTCTTCGAAATAAACAATGAGAAAATCTCCTTTGAAATTGAAATTCGATGCTGAATATTACGCGATTTCTGCAAAAAAATAGGAGAATTCTCAAGTTTTTTTTCTATTCATGATGCGTATTTCCTCCTCGAAAAGCTCTCATGCCGTTTTTAGGTGAATTGAATTCATCTCGAATGAGCAGCTCATAATAAGTGCGCATAATAAATCATCACCTCAAAGAGTCAATTGGAGCCAAGAAACGAGAACCGAAGAATTTAACTCTTCTTGCATTCACCATTCAGATGGAGGATAAATATGAGCATTGCGCGAATATCAGAAAACATCGTGCGTAATATATCAAGAAAGAATCAATATGGTAATGGGTAGAAAAATTTGAAAAAAAAATCATGTGACTTCAACGCGATGTGTATCTACGATTTTCAAAAATTGTTGTAAAATTTCAAAGGCTTCTTGGAAAGTTCACCAATTTTGTGGACGAAATATAATTGATAAATGTCTAGATTGGGCAAATTTCCAAGTAGCCAAGTTTAAACATGGAAAATTTGACAAGCCTTGATAATTTTATCGACGCCCCTCATCTGATCCTCTATCGTAGTGCCGTTCGCCATCTTCCAGTTCTCGATAAAACTCTCGGAAAATGGACGATTCTGCAAAAACGCTCGTGACAAATCATCATCATTACAGAGAAAGGAAGATTGAACACCATAATTTTCTCAATGGAGCGAGCAAAATCGCACAAAGAATGGGATGAAACGAGAAAACAAAGCTGCAAACTTGAGGACTGAATGGAGGGAAGCTGAAAAAGAAAAAAAGGGGGAGAATAAGAAATGAGAAGCTGCTCACTACTTCCAACAAAGAGACCAGAAAATGTGCATTTTCAGAAAAGTACGAGAAGCAGAAGCTTTTTTCTTATTTGTAAGAAATGAAAATGTTCAAAGGCAAGTTTACAGCGGAAACTAAGATTCGAGGATATGTAGCCAAACGAAAAATTCACCACGTGATGCTAGGAAATAGAGGATAAAGCATCTTCTATCATTATTTTCAAAATTCTCTTGGCGAATTGTTCACATGAAAACCTGAGCGAAAAGTCATATTGTAGTTCACATTCACGATCTATGAAACGTAGGTATACTTATCCGCAAGAAAAATGCAGAAATGTCAAGAAATTTCAAAATTCAATTGCGACTTCTGACTTCTTGCATCTGAATTCGCAAGCAGTTATTCTTGCCCCTGCCCAGATCTCACTCTCTCTCTCTTTCTCTCTTCATGCGTGCTATTCTTGCATTTTGCGCCACGAGCAATGCAAAATTCAATTGCCGAGAAAATACGAAACAAACGCGAAGTCGCTCAGCTCAATAGGTTAATTAGATGAAGTTCATTAGACCGAAGGAGAAGCGATAAAACTGGAGCAGGAAAATCGGAGAATTTCTCATGAATGAAGTATTCCAGCGGATAATTTCAGACTTATCATTAGGCATTCTGGAAATAGGAGAAAAATAAGGAGTACTTAGAGAGAAAGAGAGAAGTAGAAATTACGAAATGAGATAATGCGATAAATTCGCGTAAGAACTGCATTTGGGACCAGATGTTCAGAAATCGAGCTCGGAAATTTGTCACATTCCGAATTTTGAGCGAAATGGAAATGGCATCATAAAATGAACGATAGTTGAAGGGAAAAAAATGTAGAATATTCGGATTTTTCAGATAATAGAACAAAATAAAGCAGAAAAGATAATCATTAGACTTTTTCCTTCAAAGAATCATAAACCCACATTGTAATAAAAATTTTAAAAATATGAAAGAATTAATAATATAAGTTTATAATATAAAGATGAAACAATTGTACCCCGTATTGATGGCCGTTACCGAGGTCGTCGTTGGACTGGCAGGAAAGAGCACTGGCCGTAGAGTTGCGAGCAGTGGGGGGCCCAGATAGAGGGAAGGGCAGAGGGGAATGCGGCGAGGAGAAGCCAGTCAGCTGCCTCTCCACGCGCTCTCTCTCCCCAGAGCGCCGCCCACCACCACCCTTCACTTTTCCTGCAACAACAACGACAACAATTAGAGCGAGATAGGAAATTGTGTGGCTATCCTGATAGGTGATAGGGGTGCTGTTAGCAATGTAGTGATCATTTTCTCTACTAGGTATATTGTGTAGTGATTATCGTTGTTCTTAATTTCCTTAACGATTAACACTGGAAGGAAATTGAAGAGATCCGGATAATTGAAATAATGATATGACAAATGAGTGTGGCATTTTTAAGTTGAGGGCGATTTGTGCCAGAATATGTTGGGTATCCCAGTTATTTTGTCGAAATCTTGCATTATGCGATAGAAATCGCCTCCAACCCCATATTTTGTCTGAAAGAATTGATGTGACGATCGTCTAACTATGTTTTGTGCGTCGTAGCCTACAAATGTAATTGAATGAATGCTGATGAGCAATTAAAACTATATTGAATCACATATTTACAGAGTGATATTTCTCACGCAATTTGTATTGAGATCTTATCTGTGCCTATTATTTTCCTAGAGCTGCCATATGCTTGAAAGGAAATTATATTAGCATAACGATAGTTCCGTAAACAAATGAGACTTTTCCCTAATGATGATTAGACTAAACTATATGCGAGATTTAGTCTTTCCTCTGACATCAATTATTTATTTTGAAAAGAATTATGGTGAATGAATCTACTTGAAAATTTAGACATATTTTCAATTTGTTATTTCAGTTAACGAAGGTCTAATGTGTGCTGATACGGATAGCGAAACGTCAAATGCATGGTGGGTAAATTAATTCGTATCCCTAATTTGATAGCTAGTGCATTGACAGTGCATGTAGCATGAAATTATACCAGAATTAGCCGAATTAGTTCTGCGCATACTCAAATGAATAGCGCAATCGCGATGCACTGACATTCTTGTCAGTCTAGAAATAGTTGAATTCTGAAAATAGCAAATCAGGGGGTTGGTGGAGGCTAAATTGTAGTTGAATACACTCCGCGACACTTTCAACCGGGACTTAGCACCATAAAATATATTGGACGAAACTCGGTATTCTCTCATTACGCAATAACATTTATCAAATATGCTTTAGGAATATTTTATCAAACCTCCATTATTGAATCCAGTACTAGAAATTAAATCCATAGATCCAGAAGAGCCAAATTCTTTCGAACGTTCGAGAGCGCCAGAGTTGTCTGAATCAATAGATTTGACAGGAGATAACGATCTGGATTCTTCTCGACTTTACGATCAGAAATTTTGCGACTCGAAAGGGATTAGTGTTGAGCTATCCCTATCTATCCACAATTTCACATCTTACTCAAATTAGCATACAGTCTTCCAATAATCCGTTAATTTATCTCCTCCTCAAGCTTCATTGCCTAGCTCTAGTATGCCACTTGTGCTGCCTGATCTTACCATCCGACAACTACCTGCCAATAAAGGTTGATTCCCAACTGCGTGAGTGCCCTTGTCAGACCACTAACATTTTGCATAATAGTAGGTTCGAGTACGTCACCTCTCCTCCAGACTATTCTTTTCATGCTTGCAAAATTTCTGATCATAAATTTGCGAAGAATTCAATATGTGAGATAAATGACTGTAGCCATCCATTACTTATCATACCTCTTCCTCTAACAAAGCGGTATGGAACGTGCATAGAAAGATTATCTTCGAGAAGATCTTAGAAATAAGTAAAAATTAGAGCAACTCAGCTGTTTGCTTGTGATTCTGATTCGAAAGAAACTCGGAAGAGCGCAGCCGTTTTGCTCAGACGAAAAAGAGAAGTGCAAAATGTCGTCTGCCAGGCGATTCTGCGCACAAGTCTTCCTCGATCTTGCTGAGGAATTTGGCCCAATTTCTTGAGCCCTTTAGATCTCTCGTCCGGTCTCCGTAACTGCAGAAATCCGCAAAGATTCAAGACGATTAGCTACATTCTTCGGTTTCCGGAACTCGGCTTTCCGCAAGAAAAGGAAGAATTTTGTGCTTTCGCGCAGATCTCGAAGCGTTTTTCTACATTCTTGCTTTTCAGAGAAATTGGACTTGACTAGACAAAGAGGCGCTGGTAATTCGCGGAAATATGCAAAAGGAAATCGGCAATTTTGAGTTCGAAATAATCCCAAAATTGGGCAAATTTGGACAGAAATAGGAACGAATTTTGATTCGTATGAACATTTTTAGAATAAAAAACAACCCTTACCGACAGTGTTTTTGCGAAGTAGAGAGCGACCGTTGTTGTTCTGACGAAGTGACATTGGTATTTCAAAATGCAACTGAAAAACGAGTTCGTTAAATACAGTAAAGGCAAGAGTATCTGGTTTCAACAATGGCTCGAACGACTGAATTAGAAAAGTGCAATGCTTCAATTCGGATAAAACCTTTCACGAAAAGAGAAATAATCAAACTGCAAATAGCTGTAAGATTTTAGTCCGATAGGATCATCGTATGATTCTAAATAGACACTTAAAATTTCCTAAGTGACCGAATAATTTTGTCCGCTATGTATATGACTACGAATGAACTGGCTCTACAAAGAGCACGATCTAGGCAAAGGTAAAGAAAAAGCTTCTGTATGTGGTAAGAAGAAAATGACATCTTTGAAACATTCCACAGAATTTAACAATTTTGAACCTCATTGAAATGTGCAGCAACGCAAAATTTTCGTGAATTTTCTTCCACCAAAGACTCTAGGGAAAATGAGAATGATTATTCACAATCTTCTTCGCGCCACAATCAAGGAGTTGCAAAATGGCAAGCAAGTTCAATAGAATGAGGAAGTCAATAATACGTCTAAGAAGTCTGAATTTCTTCCTCCATTCTGTTTTAAATTCAAGGGTTTTGTGGAAGAAGATGATATGAATTTCACAAAATCGAATTCACATTTAAAAGAATTCAAGAAAAAGTAAAAAAAGCTGTGATTGAGTGCAGAACAATTTTTTTATTTTTCTTTCGACTTTCTTCAAAAATTTACCATTTTATGGAAAATTTCACAAAATAAGATGCTAGGTTAAACGTTTCAAAGAAATTGTGTGCCTGTGAAATATGAAGGAAGAACGAGAACGGCACATGTGCTTATCCGAATGGCCTACAGCCGAAAGACTTGAAGAAGACTTTGCTGACAATAAGCTCATATTTTATAAACACAAAGCCTCAAAGCCGGGGTGCATTTGGAGTTTGGAGCTTTATGGACGAAACGCAAAACGATACATGCAAAATGCATCCTGCACTTTGTGCGAAGCGCGTGGATTTTTGAACTTTTTCGTTTTAGTGCCGAAATTAATAAACTTCCGCGTTCTTGTGAACTCTTGTTTTGTTTTCACTGAACGATTCCATAAAGAATAAACGCGCTGCTGGCTCAGATTTCGGCCCATTGAGAATTCCTTTTGTAAGAAAGAAAAGATAATGCAATTATGAACAAAACGATATTGCCGAATTTACGCAATGATATCATAAACAACAATTCTTGCAAGGGACTGAAGCATATAAAATTCGCTGCAAGATTTCCACGAGATGGATATTTCGAAAAGAAAATTCGAAATAATGGCGGCATGTTCATCGAATGGAACAAAGATTTATGAAATATGAGTCGGATTATGAAACATGCAGGACGACAAAGCATAACGACGAAAATGAAATAAAATAAAACAATAATGCAGTTGAAAGGCAGAAATTGTGAATGAATGCTGCACTGGTTTATTGCAGAATTGTTTCAGGCCCATAAAAATAAACACTAAGTATGTTGAAAGTCGAAAGAAAAACAAAGCAAAGAACGAAGGTTTGAGGAAGAAAAGATAAATAATTTATTTGGAATGGTAAAGCCTTTCCCAGGGCAGAATTTTGTGATTTGCCCACATGCTTTGAAAATTGAACTAGTTTGAAGTAAATATTTTCAAAATTGCAAAATCTTGGTCTGACATTAATTAACTTCACACATTTTCATAATTCTTGCAGAAAATCAATGTTTCGAGAAGATCACCATGGAATTCAGAGTTGCATTGTTGCTTCTTGCCTCTTTTGTCGCGATTTGCACAACAGTGACCGAATACAAGACTTCGATCCGGAAACCCTTTTCTCAACCTTGACTTCCTGATCACACATTCACCTTATAAGCATTGATTTTATTTTCGTATTTATTCATTCACGTGCAGAGTAAGTAAGAAATGAAATGAGATGTTTGGAAATTTAGAATTTGATGGTTTGAGGTAATTGCTCGTGAACACTAGAACGGAAAAAAACGCTTCAAATAATAAAAAAAGAGCTAAAGAGCTAAACTGTGCACAATATTGTCGAATCCTACTGTTTTTTTTTCACGGAGCAGCGAGTAAATATAAATGCGATAATCATGCATGAACAAGTGAATCGTTAATTGCAGGAACTCATTAATTTGCGTTCGAATAAACTATGCAGACATCATATAGCAAAATAAATAAATAAATTTCCACACATAATAATGATCAAAAGATTCATCTTTTGAACCTTCGCTAGAAAAATAGTGTTGATGAGAGATCCGGGTTCATTTTTGGTTCTGTGATTTTTCCTTATACAATTGGACTAAAGAATGAGGAAATAAATTGAAACAGTGATTAATTTGAATCCTTCTATCTTGAATTTTTTCAACAAGATTCATGGACAATTACACGACTAATTATGGAAAGTGTCAAAGAAATTGTGAACAAACCACAAGGTCATTCATATTATATTTGAGATACTGAAAAAATACTTGGAACATAATAACAAGTTTTCAGTAGTAAAAAATGATTGAGCATCTTTATTTGTTTGCGTAAATTTTTCATACATAACATTCTTCAAAAAAAAACTTGCCATAATTATTAAATGATCACAAGGCATACTCTCATTGTTCCGACATAAGCTTCAAGGTGAGAATAAAATTTCGAAGGATAATTGAAACGTAATTATAACAACAGTTGAAAGGGGAGAGCTTGAATAAGCTTCTTTCATCACGAAACGGAACTAATTTCTGCAATTGATTCTCGACTTTTTCGACTTTATTCATTTTTCATTTTCCTGTGAACTTTGCATTCATAATCGTGGCTTTTTCCAACGTTCGTTCTTTCCTTGAATACGATTTTCCTCATACATCCATACAAAAACGGAATTACTTTGGAAAATCTTTTATATGATGATAAAGAATAGAGAATAAAAGTCGATTCGGATAACTCGACACTCGCACATGACTTATTTTTATGCCTTTTCATTGTTCCAATTCAGATATATTCTTTTCATCTATTAATTTCCAATTCTCAATTAGCTTAAATCCATAAGCAGTTGCATTATTCACACAAAACTATGCTTTTCCATTCATTTCTTCTAACACATGTGCCACGTATCAAACTCAAAATAGAAAACGGAATTTACGATCTTCAAATATTAAATTTCACATTTTAACGATATTTTTAGCAGAAATATTGTGCCCTTTGCTCGATTGATAATGCTGATAAAGCGAATTATTTGATATCTCGTTCATTTTTTGAACGCCCTTAATAAATTTAATCTTCCGAGTAATTCTATTTGTTATTCCAAATTTTATATCATCATTCAAGGCACTTAGATACCTGCAAATTAACAACTTCACACCCCATATATTCTGCGGCCCTTTTTGGTGATTTCTGCAAAGAGTGATCGCAGAAATTAGTAGTAAAGTGTGCTGTGAAATCTGTGGGTTGTGAAGTCTCGAAGTTGCAAATATTTAAAATTTCAAATCACCATATTAAATCATTTTTGTTAGACTTTGGGCATTTTCTTAACAACTATGGAGTTATTAGTAATTGCTTAATAAGATTGCATTTAGAATTTTCATCACTTTGCTATTTTTGAACATTTGATCAACGAACCTCCGTAAAATTTGTAACATTTATTTAGAACTCATAACTCGCAGGTGAAAATTAAATACGAAGTTCATCTTTTCAACTAATTAGGAACGTTTCTTAATTTCTACTTAGATTTCAATTTTTCATAATGAC
This sequence comes from Diploscapter pachys, assembly GCA_002287525.1. Classification (NCBI taxonomy): domain Eukaryota; kingdom Metazoa; phylum Nematoda; class Chromadorea; order Rhabditida; family Rhabditidae; genus Diploscapter; species Diploscapter pachys. The sequence goes on along the minus strand of LIAE01010437.1, from coordinate 47,730 downwards.
TTCAAGTTTAATGTATTTTTCACATCTTAGTCTTACTTTCAAATTTCATCCTAAACTGTTTTCCGATATCGAAAATTGTGCGAATTGAATTTTTCGCCATTTGCGACCATGCAACTAGAGTGTAGGGTTTGGGGGGACGGGAAAACGCTTTCTTTCTCGCTTTTGTACGCTACTTCGCCTAGTCGCGAAGTGGCGAAATCGTAAAAATTCAAATTACAAAACTGTTAAAACTTGAGCTGCGCTTTGATCCACTAATTTTTATTTAATTTGTGGTTATTGTTATATTTTTGGCCTTCATAATAAAAACATGAGAAGAATCATCAATCCAAATTTAGCCATCCTCGAGATCTCACACAAATTATTCATTTCGACTTCAATTCATTCGCCTATTGATGAAGTGACCTCAATGCTTCATTTTCATTTTCTCACTGTCACTACTAATTCATTGGAATCAAAGTCACAACTTTGAAGTTTCTCGGAGTTATTTTTCTGTTTTTTTCATTGAATCATAATTGGCTCGTCTATCTTATGAATGAGTGGTGTCTTGCGTAGGCTCTTTGAAATCTTCGAAGGTTCTGAATCCGAGTCTTTGGATCATTAAAATGTTGGAATTATGCAAACCCATCTTCGCTGTTAGATATGACAAATTCATCTATACTCCTCGCGTAAAGTCTCCCATAAATATTGAATTATGCATATGATTCTTTTCGGTGAAATTTATCGCTTGTCTAATGAGAGGGTAAACAAAATTTCCACAAAATTCATAATTTCGGACATATGAATTTTGATTATTATCGAATCTTGAAAATCCTAGCTTTAGACAAAATCTTTCCTCTATCATTTTTGCAAATCTCTCATATTCATTAGCCAATAACGAACAAATTATGCCACTGAGCTTTTAAAAATTTTTATTTTTTTCCGTTGATTTCATAGTCTGATTCTGTATTTGATTTTCAAAGATGAAAATGCCCAGGACTGCATTTTTGAGGTAAAAATGTCGAATAAATCGAATTGGGTCCGAATCTTTTGTCGAATAAATTGCAATTGTCAATCAAATCACCGCGAATGTCGAATTTTCGGATTCGTCCCTGATTTTCCCTACTTTTCGCAATTTTTCATCCGAATTACCGAATTCGAATCGACGAAATTTGATTTTTTTGCCAAAAATTGCTGCCCTTCTGCATCGAAGCGTCCCTTCACAAAGACATTAGGAAATCACATTCGAAAGGGCCGAAATTAGATGTGAAAAGGGAAAAGGAGAGGGCAAAGAGTCGCAGAGCTGAATCAAATGCAGAATGCTCATTGTCAGACTGGAAAGGATACCCGCGTTTCGTTCTTATCATGCAGATTTTGACATCTCGGAAAATCATGTAGCCATTGTGATCTGAATGACGCCTACTTTGTACTGAATATTCCAAATTTAGAAATTCTGGATTTGAAAATTGCATTCATGATTTGGATTATTGGCCAATTTTATCGATGAATAGTAATTAGTTATTTGAAATTTTGAAGAAATCAATTTAATTTCACCAACTTCATTTTATATTTTGAAATTGGCATCTCAATGCCTCCTCGTCACTAATATTTTACTAAATTTGATTTCCATTGATAATTTAAAAAAAAAAATACTGAAAAATTTCCTTTAGATTTGTGACGAATCTTAAATTTTGATCCCATTTTCAAACACTTATTTTCGATCACAAGATATAATTTTCGCCAGAATTATACTTAACAGTTTCCAGCCTTGATTTGACTCTGAAAAGCAAATTGCGACTATACAAGTCTGAATTTTAATTGGGGAATTGAATTTTTAGTAAAAAGTTTGATGATATTCACTTGATATACTCTGCGCGATCTTCCGAAGTAATCAAACCGACAATTCGATAAATGGCAAAATCTCGCTAATGATTTTCAACGTTCCTTTTAGACCCAAACAATATTGTACTTTCACCAGCCGCACTTTAACTATGAACTCATTATTCTCCAGTCTCCAGAATTCTCGGATTCCAGTCAATATTTCATTTCAGAATATAGGGCTTATTTATGTCTCAAGCAGTTCAGTCTTTATTAGTTTGCTACTTTGGGGCCGCGATTCCTTTCCGCAAATAGACAGACGGATTTCGGCAAAATTTAGTGGGTTCTTCTCGGCGCTTGCCTCGAATTCGGCGCGAAATTACTTCCGGTGATCCACCGAATGGATGCTTCAGTGCCTGGCTGGACGCACATACACAGGGCCAATCCTTGAAGATCCTAGGGAAAATTCATTCGCATCCTGCTTTTGTCACTTCTGGCTCAGATATATTTCATTTTTATTGTCTCTTTCCCGGTTTTTGCGTCCCCGCTCCACACTTCTCCCAAAACCCCAAGCATTGCATTGCTCTCCGTTGTCTGCTGTTCCATGTTTCTTGGTCTAGGCTTATATTACCAAAAGAGATAGAACGAGAGCAACCCAAAAATAGTGCGGTAAGAGAAAACGCAAAAGTGACACTCGAAATCAACCACTGAACGTAGAAAAATTGCCAATTTTCATCTAATGAGCACCCATTTAGGTGGCCCCATCCAATACTCGCCCAAATCCACTTGATTCCTTCATTTCCACACTCCACTCTGAAACAACCATAGCTCAGTGACTAATGTGTTTGGTTTAGGGGAGATAACGAGGAGAGGTTGAATCTCTGAGCGTGATATTTTTGTCAAAATTGCTATTTTCATTTGCTCTGTTTGAAATATTTTATTCATGTATTTATGTGTTTGCATTACTTTTCTCGAGTAGATATCTGAAAATCCAGCTTTCCGAAGTGCAAAAGAGGATTATTATTTTCTTATGATTGCGCGTCGCTAAATATATCCACATTAGTTTATTTTTAAACGCGCAATGTCGCATTTTACGTTTACAGACACAGGAAATTCAACTAATTCTCCCAGTGCTCCGTGTTGATGTGAAATTTCTCCATTCGTCGTAATTTTGCACTGGACGCGATTTTTTGTATCAAGCCTGGTGCTTCTTCGCATTCATTTGGCCTAATTATTGTCGGAATGTTTTCAGCCGAAAGCCAGGCCAGAAAATTGTCTGTTTGTTCGCACGACGACACCATTTTTTTGCTCATGAAACGTCGCGTTTTGTTTATTCGTGGCGAAATTATTTTTTCGAACTTTATTTGATCTTTGAAAAGCTGAACTGGCATTTTCGTTGATAGGAAAAGTTAAGTCTCGAGTATATGTTTCGAAATATTCCAATAATAAAATGTTGGATTATCAATTTCTCACTCACTGAGCAGGACAATATTAAAGTTAAATTATTATTTTTTTCCGGAAAATGTACTCTTACCAAAACTACAATTTTTAAACTGAAAATTTCAAGGAGATTTGTGATGAGATCCAGTTTTCTAAATCTGACCTGGCATACTGTTTGATTGGGTTTTCTCTACTTTTCCCTACCATGGTTTAGGCAGTGCTACTCTGGGATTGAATCGCTCATGGCTCTAATGTTTCTTTATAAACCAAGTTTTAACTGTGAATTGGGTGAGATTTAGACATCACACTTCTTTAGCCTTTTTTCTCGGTTCAGGTTTATACAAAAAAAATCGATTTTCTCCACCTTTACATTTTCATTAATTTTTCTCGCATAGGACTGTTAATAGTTTTTTTAGAAATTTCCTATGAAAACAAACTTAAGAATAACGTAAAAATAATGAAAGTTTGGTCAATTTTTCTGAGAGAAATAACACTGGGCAGAGCAACGCATCGTGTCAAGAAGCAGATCTTCAGACCCTTCTGACACGATCCTAAACTCAAGTGACCTCTTTATTGTCGTTTGTCCCCAGCGAAGTGTCATAAAAATGAATAAGCGAAAAGTTGAACAAATTAGAAACCTCATTAATGTACAATTTGTCGTCAAAGTTTCTCATTACCCACGCGTTTTTCGACTTCTCCAGCGTTACCCACAAGGGGTTTGACTCATTTCTCGCCATCAGAGCACTCGGACAGTGCCTCAAAAGGCGTGAATCGTCTTGCTCGTGTTGAAAGGAGCAGGCAATGAGAAAGTTTCACAACTATTTTTTAAAAAATAATAATTTTTGGTGCATTCAATTTTTTATACTACTTCGCTGGAGACAAACGATACAAACGTATTTGCTTTACCTAATCTAAGACCGCCATATTTGTAAAGAAATGCACGTTTATTGTCACGAATTGACCATTTGTTCTATCTGATCTATTGTGCCTTTATGCTCGAATGCCGCTTCTTTGTCCGTAAATAAACGAAGATCAAATGATTATATCACGTTTTGCATCTAATCTTCATTTTTTGTTTTCTAAAATTTCTACGTCAAATTGTATTCGAATTTTAATTTTAGCATCCACTTATTCATGCGGGAATTTCACCTTCGCTCAGCACCTAATAACTAATAATCTAAAAATAGTCCGTGTGCTTATTCCTGGCTACAAACATACGATCATAATCATGCACATTTCATATCGTATTTGTGCATGAAAATATGTGTAGTTCTAGCCTCCCACGCCGATGTTTGAAGCGTTTCAATTTTAGAGCTTCAAGATGTTGTGGAGAAGATTTCTGCAGAGAAGGGGGAAGAAGGACGGAGTCCCAACCCTAACCCACGCTAAAATGCTCAAATATCTTTGATGCATGCGCTAATCGCTAATCTGACCTCAATGGCTTGGTCCTGCAAGATTGCAAAAATGTCGGCTGCAGCGTACTTTTGTCCTATAGAAAAGCTTCACGAGTTTTTCCCGCAGCCAGAAAGTTGTGCCGATGTCATGGCCGAGAGTTTTCGCAGGAATACGGCTGATTTTGTCCGTGTTTTCCTCGGATAGGTGGGCATTTTTTCGTGCTGCCTCTTCTCATAACGCAGCCAATTTAGGCGATAAACTGAGGAAGAATGCTGTAGGCACTCGAAATTGCCTCATCGAAAGCTGTGCAAGTAGAGACGGGAAGAGATTCTGCATGGCTAGGAGGGTGAGCCGTGCTTCTGCACAAATGAGTGAATGAGCAAGTCAGGGAAGGGCATTTTGATCGAGCTTATCAGTCATAGCTCTGCATCTGCACACCCGGGCAGTGGGTGGCAGTGTGGATTCATGAAAATGACGCCAGATTCAGCAAGGCTATTCACGCATTTCTTCCTTTTTATTATCTAATTATTTTCATAGTCATGCCGGACACATTCGTCTAGTTATTCGACTTTCTTCTCTATTTCCGTCTTAGTCTTCGTTTTCTTCAATTATTTTGACAATTTTTCATAATTTTGGCGAATCTTAGATATGTGTCAATATTTATCGCGAGAGCTCCCAATATGAGATGAGTTCAGATGAGAATGCGAAAAATAAGAAACTCATCATCATACGAACTTACACCTCGAGGCTGTTATTTCAGTTTTTTTCATTTTCAGTGTTTTATTCATTTGAAAAACATAAATACTCTAACGTTTTCAGAAAGCGCTTTTATCGAAATAATTTTAAATAGTCGAAATACCAGGCCCTTTATGTGCCAAGATCAATTTCCTACCTTATCATATCTTACCATAAGCGAATTTTCATCCTGAGCGGTATTGAAAGATAATTTTTTTTATCGAAAAGTGAATTTTTAGCGGAGATTTTGACCATAAATTGTGGAAAACGTAGAATTTTTATTGCAAATTGTTGGTAGTAGAGATTTTTTTGCTATAATTTGTTGTGAATTGAAAATTTTTAACCATAAATATTTGCTAACGGAGATTAAGCAACCACAAACTGTGGCACGACATAAATTTTTTTAATCAAAAACTTTTTTCATCGAGATTTTTAATAATTATTTATTGCTTACTGGCATTTTTGCAACAAAAGTTTAAAAATACTCAACATAACATGTAGTTAAAAAATTTCACATGCAAAGTAAATTGTTGTTAAAATTTGAATACTTTATACTTAAAGGCTATTCCTTAAAATCCACCTCTTAAATTTGATAACAAGATTGGGCTCGATAAAGCTTCAACTTATAAAAGTGACATTCCTTTTCCCAATTTATTAATGCCATCATCGGACATTCCATTTTAAGACCGATTGTACTTGTCGCAAATTGATTGTCCATCATATTTTATGCAAACTTCTTTGTGGATGAGCTACTAACATTTCGAGTTTTTATAGGAATAATAAATTAGCGTATACATCAGGAAATGAATGATATGAAGAATATGAACGGGCGGGTGACAATATAAATGGGTAAATATTGCATAATGACAATATTTTGCGTAAGTAGCCTCAAATTCTCCATTTCTCCATACAAAGTGCCGCTCTTCTGCTGTTTTCGCGAAACCCCTTCGAACATTATTTCTGATCCGCGTCGCTGTGAAAAAGTGATGTAGACGAATTTAAAAGTGGGAAGGCAATTTCCGGACTTCAGTCTCTCATTTTTTCATTTTCACATCATCGTCACCAAAATAAGTATTTTTAACGTTCTAGTTTAACTTTTGATTTAGTTTTAATTTAGCTTGAAGTTCCTGATTGCTTAGATTCTTACTTCGATGCATTTTTGAACACACTTATGTTTTGACCTATCAAAGAATGTTTCACAAATTGCAGGAATTTTTCCTTTTTTTTCTACATATGCTTATTTCTTAAATCGTGGAAGCTAAAATTGACCCCAATAATCTTGATCCTTTTTCATCCCATTTTTCCAAATCCACAAATGTGTCTGATTCCAAGAAGATGAACACCACTTTTCCGGACTAACTTGTTGCCTTTTTTGGTTGTGTTCTCAATTCTGTTCTTTTGTTGAAATTAGGCGGATTCAATGCGAAAGCTCGACAAAAAGCCGCTTATTTTGAGCGCTTCTCTCGACTTCTTTATCACACCCGAGAACATGATAAAAACGCCATTTCAAAAGAAGAAAAGCGGGGATTAAATTTGGAAACTAGAAACGAAAAACGAGAAATCTCTCGAAAATCATCATGTGAAAATTTGAGAAACTATTTCCAAATTTGCAAACTTTCTGGATTCCGATTTCTCGAAAATTTATGGACTATCTTTTTTAAAGTCACGCGTCTAGACCTAATGAATAAATTCCTCATATTTTTACTGTTGTGATAAAAGCTAGAAAAAAGTCAAGAAATTTTTTCTGAGGCCAATGGAAAATTCGGTGTGGAGGGAGAATTCATGAAACTATAATGGCTGAACGAAAATAGAACGCTGCTCTCACACATGGGGTCATAGGGGATATGAAGGAGGGAAATAGGCAAATAAGCGATCAGAATTCCCTCCAAAAATCTCTGAAACTCTCAAATCCGTGCCCAAAAACCTAAAGCTGTTTCAGCTAAAGGTCGCAGAGACTCTGTTTGTGCTTTATACCTTTATTCAGGCGCTATTTACTCAACTTTCCAATGAGTCTCTGCGTTGTTTTGGCTCATTTTAATTTATAAAGTACGGATTTTTAGTTTATTCTTTTCATCTACCTTTTTCTGAGTTTCTTTATCATTTTTCATTCTTTCGCGACTCTCTTTCCTTCATTCATTATTTCTGTCTTCTTCTTTCATCTCTCTCATAAATCTCTGCTATTTCTCTGGGTTTTCGCCCCTCTAAATCTTTCAAAGGGATTTTCTCTGATTTCTCGTTTGCCCTCTTGTTTCGTCGTTTCGAGTTGTGGGAACGTTTTCTGGAAATTTCACCGCTGTTGCATTTTTTCGGATACCTTTCCAGAGTTTCAAAAACTTTTTCTTCTTTCGTGAATTCAATGAAAATTTGCTTGTTTAAATTTAAGAATTGATCGGAATGAGATTATTTTGCATTAAATGGAATAGATAGAAGGACTAAAAATGATACTTGTTGCTAAAATGCTAAGAAATGTTTCTAGAGATTCACAAAAATAAATGATAAACCCGTCTGTATCTGGACCAGGCAAAATATCTAGCTTTCCCCTATTCAAATGAAGCTTAGATGAATTCTTATTTCGATTTTTGATACTTCGCATTTATCTAATCCCGGTCAGTATTTCAGAAACTTCGTGAGGTTCAGCTAGAAGAAAATTAAGAGTAGTGTGGATCAGAAATTGTGATTTTTAAATTTGGATATGAAATCAGATCTTAATTCCTACCTCGGAAATTTTCGAAATCGGTAACTGAATCGAATTTTTTTAGCATAAAAATGATGAGACAAGTTTCATAGCTCATGAATCGCATCAACCTCCTGAAATTTACATTATTCGTCCTGGTTTGCACAATTCGCTTCTGTGTTCCAAAAACCCTGATTTTCTATGAGGAACGTGTCTTTTTTGACCACCTCGAATGGATATTTGGAATATTGGAGTTTGTTTAGCAAAGAGGAGGTAGCCTGTTGCAGGCATGTGATTGGGACATAAAAATGCGGGAAAATGGCAGAGGAGTGAATATGAAAATCGGTATCATTGCATGAGAAAGGGCTGTTAGGAAACATTCGAAGAGTAAACAGGGAAATAACGTATTAGCCAGATAAGATCAAAGATGAGCCATCTCTCGAACTCTACATATAGTTTTTGCAAAACGTTATCCCTAAATCTCCCTTCCACATATCCTTTTGAGCGACACATATTTTATGAGTCCATCCATTACGACATATATTTCACTTTTCCGTTATGAAAGTTTCGAACCTTTTTCATTTTCCTTGAAACTGGTTTTTTTTAATCGTCGTGTGAACAATATCTTTGTAGTTCTAATTTGGGTATGATTGTTTTCGAAGTTCAGCTAAATCTACAGATTTGAGCACACATTAGTTTCGGATCGTTTTTGTTTTGTTGCGTCACAAACCAACCTGATATCTATTTCCGATAACATTCAAAATTGTGTTTTAAAATTGGTATTGATAACCTCAGTATCAAGCTGCTCTATATGATATCTGAACTTCATTTCCTAAAATTTTACCGCGTGTTTGATAATTTTAGCCACATTCTTTTCCTTCTTTCTCTAACTCATCTGATCTTACTCAGTGATCAAACTTTACTATTCGACGTCAACTCTGAAATTCAATTTCCTTTAAATTTTGTTCATGGGTATGTGTTTGAGTTTTGCACGCGGTGATGCATATTGTAAAGTTGGCGTTCTGGAATTGTCACAACGTCGTGACTTTTCTAAACTCATGGTAGGTAGGATTAGTGACGCGTAGGGAAAAGTTATCTGGCTTTTGTTACTTCTTATTCAATTTGCGATGTTGCGACTTTGTCACATTTTCAAATTGTCTGCTGAGAATTGCAAAAAAAACGCAACATCAACAGCTTCATTCCCTACACCTTCCATCTAAACTCCAATTTAGAACTGTACTGTGCTTCGAAGTAAATTCGAAAGACAACTTTAACTCCAAATCGAAGGTTGAAGCTAAACTCCAACAGCTCTGCTCGTGATTAGTATTTTTAACCCTTCTCCACTTTTAATTGGATCATGCTGATCTCAAAACGCACTTGGATTACAGCGGAACTTTGGTTTTGCTCGTTGAGTCGTAAATTTATTTAGGTGGATGGATGGGGTGTGTAGGAAAAGAATGAGGAGTGAGGAAAGAGAAATCAGAAGCGGCAACCACCACTAGGGGTCGGTCATAAAATAGCGCCTCTGAAAGCTGAAACTGCTGAAATGAAATCAGCGCCCTGAAATTGTTCCTGCTCCACGTTTGCAGAGGTGTGATCCAAGCCATGTGCAAGGAATTCGAGTTTAGAGAGCAAATTAAAGAGAAAATATGAGAGAAGAAAAGAGAAGTAGAAATAGTTGAAATAACAGAATGAGAGAAATTAGAAAGTTTAGAGAGCAACCTTGGAGAAATGAACATCCAGAATGAAGAAATGATGGACCCTTTGGGCTTTAACGGACTTTCTTTCTTTGGCTTTATCTCTCCTTCTTCTGATTCCTTTTTATCTCTCAATTTTCCCATCTATTTCTCTATCAGCTTCAATCAACATCAGGAATGTATTTTCAAATTCTTTCGCGTTTTTTGCAACTTTTGGCAGACTCCACACGGCTTTTTGCTGCCCAAATGGACTTCCAAATTTAGCGTTCCGAAATTTGTCGAGTTTTTCTTTTGCTCGAATTTGAAAATATTCTATTGAAGCAGAAAATTTCACATGCTGTAAAGGAAAATGTTCGAATTTTAATAACTTTAGTTTCGCTTAACTCTCATCACTCTAAAATTATAAATTTGGACAAGTAATCTCATACTCTAAAATTCCTCTTCCGCTTTCTAATATCCAAAAACATCGTGTTTACCCAGAAACAAAAATAAACTACATTCCATAGTGTTCAGGTATTGATTCTAGTTTTCCTAATCCCCATTTTATGACTATTTTGCTTAGAAAATATTTCTAAGCATATTATTTTGATGTTTATTGTTTGGATAATTTTAGCTTCTCGTTTCTTTGATTCTCTTTCTAGTCGTTATGAGATCCTCGTCTCTCGTCCAAATGCGCCCATACGTTTTTAGTTAGCCCGGTTGCTGCTTTTTGACTTCGAAATCGCCAAAGAAATAACAGATGGCAAAAATCGCGAAATCTGTTCGAATTTGCGTGGATGGTATGATCAATTTCGAGGTCCAAAGTCCCAAGGAGCTGATTTAATTTTGGCAAATTTCGAAAGATCAATTTGTAAACAAACTCATGAGTTTATTTTTGGAAGATGATTGTTATTTCTACGGAAAAGTTTAAAATAATTTCTAGAATGTGATTTTAAAATTTCTAGTTTGTTACAAAATACGCCGAATTTACATTACAACTTCATGAAATCCATCATAGCTCGAATTCGAAAACGTAATCGATCAAAATGATCAATTGGCTGTCGAAAAAGTCATAATGAAACAAATCATCAAATGAAGAACGGCTCGAAAGGTCGAGAACTCATCTCGTTTTTCTTTGCGAATTTGATCATGATTCTATGAGCCGAATCCTTATCTCCTGATTTTCGTGGCAATTTAGATTTTTCGCGACTTTTTTAAGCTAGGAAAGAGTAGATCACATCTTTCATACTATTCTATCTATTTTCACAAAATATTGGGTAACGCATTATCTAAATTATCAACTTTTTCATCTCTCTAGATTTCATTCGCTCGTAATTTTTTCGATTTGTATTAATGAATTCATGATTTCAATTGCGTACCGATTTTAGAATGAATAATTCGACAATAATATCAACGGCCATAGTCGATACGCTAAATTCGACATCAGCTCCAAAAATCGATGAGCAATTCACAATTCTGGAGTCATTATTCTATCTGACGTGTGGAATGGTCGGAACGATATTTAATTCGATGGTAATTTGGATTGCGATGCGATACATCGACACTGAAGATAAACCTAGACAGGTAACGCTCCGGAATATTCTGCTAACGACGATACCCCACTAGATATTCGATCATTAGAAAATGTTGTGACATCGCAACTTGACAAATAATATTCAGGATTAGGAATAAGTAAAGATATCGAATTTTTAAAAGCCATCTCTTCTAGTTATAACGTTGTGACTTGTCAATATTTCCGAAATTCCGATATTCAACTATGAAGAATTTCGAATACCAAACAACTATTTGCCTAAGCCGCAACTTGTGCTTTTAAAAATGCACAAATCTAAATTTAAGACTGCTGGATGATGAATTTAATTAATCGAAAGTTTGCAGATAATCGTTATAAACATGACAATGGCGGATCTGTTGATGTGTGTATTCTACATGATGACTCGGCCTTGGGTCAGCTCGTTTCCCAACTTCTTCTGTCATCCCTACTACATGACCATTTGGACGTGTCAACTCGTCAGTTGTCTCAATCTTGTATGGTAAGGCGCTTTTAATGAATTTTGATTCATGCTACATGTAATTCTGACAACTTTACCTATTAAAATAGCATAAAAATGATCAAAATACGATATGTGCAAAATCATTTAGAAAGTTTTCAGGCTAAACGTTGACAAATTGGTCTACATTCAATTTCCTCTGCACTATTATTCGATAGTGAGTCGAGTTCGAATGTTGCGGATTTCGACAGCAACTTGGTTGGCTATGTTCGCCATCACTGTCGCTCTCGCATTGACCATGTCTGCTAATGTGAGTATGAATTGTATTAGAGAAATTATTTGAAGACTATCCATCCGTAATCATAAACAGATCACAAAAACGAACATCGAAAATTCCCGTTACACACTTACCATTGCAGATTCGTCAAATTTTACTAGACGCATTTCATTTCAGGACGGCTGTATTCGTCTTCAACTCAACCCCTACCTCTATTTATCGATCCCTCTCCTTTATGTCGTTATGATCGTCACCTCATTCACTCTGTCTGCCATCATTTATTGCATCGCTCAAACATCCACCAAATTGGAAAGTCGGGCCAGATCCGTGAGATTTTCTTTGTTTTCTTCAAAAATAACTTAGATCTTTCCAGAAGCTATTCCATCGATTATTCTTCTTGTTCTCTAGTACATTGTGGACCTTCTTCACTTGTCTGCCATATCGATTTCTATATCTGATGGGGTTTTTCTGTAAGTTTAGACAATATAGTTTTAACGAATGACTGAATCTTTCAGGCATGACCTGTGTAGCAGACTCAAGATTTCGATGGGTAACTGATCAATTTTTTCGTCTCTTGGTAGTCGGAATCGTTATCAATCCGTTGATCACGATATGGACGCAAAGAGTAAGAAGAATTATTCACCTATCTTGCTTATAAATATTTTGTTCGTGAACTAATTTTCATTAAAAAATACATTTGCACTCGATTTTGGGTGAAAACGAACAATTCTAAAATAATTTCAGGTCTATCGAGTCAGAGTCCTGCGATTATTCGGGAAGATGCAGAAGAAAGCATCGGAAAGCGACATGCTTACTTCTGTCAGACGGCTTTCCGAGAAGCCATTCGAAGAAACGGTTCCTTTGAACACAACGAATCGAGTCAATATTTGAGTTGTTCTCTAATTTAGCTATTATTTCATTCTTCATTTATTCAAGATTTTTTACTACAAAATTTTCATAAAATCCTCTCATATTGATTCGAAAAAGTATTCGACTAAACTTTACGGGTTACCTTCAACTGAACCAATCTCCTAAATGTTTGATAAACATTGACCATGATAGCGGGTGGACCATTTAGTAACTTAACTATTTCTGTGCAATGCTAAAATTTTATTGAAAAACTTATGAATACAAATTGTTAAAAGCAATACTTCACATCTGCCTTCATTATATGAAAATCAATAAATTATTGAAAATAATAGCAAAATATAGTCTAAAGAAGTCGTTTTTGCCGTAAAATTCTATTAGACTTGTACAACGTATTCCGATACTTGTATGGGAAGATTTGACGACTATGATAATTTGAAGGTTCGTAATTTCTCAGAAAACGCATTCGGTGATGTCGGAGTTGCATGATTCTTGCCGAAGCGTCTAAAATTATCGAAAAGTGAAGGTTTTGAAGTTGATAAATTCATTACCTCGACTGAACAAGAAGGATATGCACATGATCAATAAGGGTAGAAACCGAATTGTTAGAGAGGAACTCATCAATTACAATTATAAAAAAAAGTTTGAGCAAACAAGCGTATTTCAATAGAATGAGCATGACAACCGATATAAGGAAGGATTTATTCAAACATGTTGACTGAAACTCGATATGAAAATGCCTTAATATTATCTAAAAATTGAAAAAGCAACACAATATTTCTAGACTAACATATAGTTGAATAAAATAACTGAATATCGTTGCGAAAGTTTGCTCATTGGCAATTATAAATTGCAAAAGTAGTGTGTAAGCATATTGAACATTCATCAATTTACATATGCTACTTTTAATTTTAGACCTATTGCTTACACAAATAATAGTAGCAGTAAGATGGTATAATATATGGTTCTAATGTCCCTGGATATGCCCATTTTATTAAAGCTGTACTATTGAATGGCTGCGATGTCTGAAGTTAAAATCTTACTTCATTTTTTGGCATTAAGTTATAAATTAATTTTCATAATTAGAGAGGTCAAGTGGTTTTTCAAAATAGGTGAATTGAGTAAATTCTATATCAGTGTGATGACCGAAGTCGTGACGAGCTCAAAACTTTTTATATTGTCAAAAACGGTTCATCCTATCAAGAGTTATGATCATTCGAGTTTCGACGTCGTTCATGTCTTCAGAAGGCCTTTTTCGAAAAAAAAACTAACGACGCTATCATTTCGGGCGTATTTTATTACCCTAATTGGTGTTTTGGTGTCATGAAATTATCAACTGATTAACGGAATAATTAACGATAACTGAAACGGCGGAAAATTCCATGCGTTCTTTCTCTCCCTCAAAAAAGGGAGACTTGGCCTCTCTAAATATAAATGCAACATCAGTACGATTACTCTTTGCTAATAGAAATTTTAATTCAACAAACTTTATTTAATGAAATATTGGAATTGGACGTAAAGTATGACATTTGCAATATTTAGAGCATGGAAAAGCAAATGAACCACCATCAGACAGCTATTTGAACTGCAACACGTTGCGCACTTCTTCCTGAAAACGTTCGTCAGGATTATTATTATCAATAAATTATATTTTTTCTCGTGAAAGTTCAAATTACGAACCTTGACTGCAAATCTCTTATTTCAAACTTAATTTGCACGCGTAATCGAAAAGTTTCAATGGAGTCTGTTTATGGCTATTCAATTTTCATTACCATAAATTTATTAAAAGGTAGAGAAATGATAAATTATCACCTTTTTCCCTCGATCTTTTCATTGTTCTGTTTCAGCTTCCTCTTTCCTCCGATATAACTGTTGATCAGAACAAGACAGAATGCTAGTAGGATGAGACAAAGATTGATGATGATATTAGTAGCTGAAGTTTATTTTTTTTTTAATTGTGCACGCGCATAATGTTATTTGTTTGGCAACTATCAACTATCATTAGACGGCATGAGAAATGAAGGAATAACTTTTCTTCCAAAGGATAAAATCACTACTTTATTATACACTCCTTCGCTCTGTCAAACGAGAGCTGTTCATTTGACTTACCCAATAATGGTAAGTAATCCGTTTTTGTAACATTATCTTGCAATATCGACAGGATGAAACTGATTGAGAGCAGGTTCGTCATGACGATCGTTAGCTAAAATTGAAGAATATTATGCAGCAGTCATGTATGTTCTCAAATTACAGTTTCATACCTGTTCACCCCTACTTGAACTTGGCGCGAATAATCCGTAAAGTGAAACGACGTTGAATATAAACGCTGGCACAGAGATTAGAATGATGTAGAATATTCCCCTTCTCGAAATGTAAATGTGAAAATATTTCTAAACAAAAAATCAAATTCCCAAATGCGAAGAAGTTGGAGTCTGATCAACACGAATCATACCATTGGAAATAACTCGCTAAATACTTCATTCGAGTAAGTGATATTGTCGAGTTTCCATTCACTGTTTCCCTAAATTTTCAGCAATCCCTTGAGCCTGTAAAACGAAGTTCACCATAGCTTCATAGGCTGCAGACGTGCCGATCGTGTTTTCCAAGTAAAGTTCCATTGGGAAGTAAATATTATAGCTCACTAGCGATAAATTGCACATTTGGGTGTCGAATGGCATCTTCCGTAGCTAAAAATTAGTAAAAAAA
Source organism: Diploscapter pachys (assembly GCA_002287525.1). NCBI lineage: Eukaryota > Metazoa > Nematoda > Chromadorea > Rhabditida > Rhabditidae > Diploscapter > Diploscapter pachys. The sequence goes on along the minus strand of LIAE01010437.1, from coordinate 32,157 downwards.
CAACAGCTATCTTCTTAATTTTAAATCACGAAAATATTAGTGCTAAGCAATGTCGATAATTTAGCAGATTCTAGGCGAAAGTTTTAGTTTTGCCGAATTTTCAATGTTAGAGTCGAAGAAACAACATCTCTAATGATAAGCTTCTAGTTTCGTATCACAACATTTATTCGTCGAAGCCAGGCCTAGGGAGCACTTTCGTCAAACGAAGAAACTATACTGGGGGTAGGTCACAATGGACTTTTGATGATCGTTCTCCATAGTTCTGGTTGAAACTTTCGTGCACCATTAGTGAAAAAATCATGGAGGGTCAAGATGAGTAATTTTCTAATGACCTTACATTAAGACTGCATACAGAGCTCATCACCCAGTTGAGACTGAACTTCATAAGCCCAGTGTGATCAATTTCTACCAATTTCTGCTCATCAGTACGATCATCCGCCAAATCGTAACTGGAAGACGATAACGAAGAGGAGATTTTTCTAGCAAAATTACAAACCTATTGACAGGAATCACATCGGGAATGAATAATTCACTGGATCGACAGAAAATTGTCTTTACTCCTGAATATTTGTCAGGATTCCATAAGATTCTTTGATCATTCCAAGACTGAAATTTGTCTATAACTTAGCAAATTACAGAAAAAATACCGCCTCGACTTCGAATATCAGGCGAACTGCTTCAGATTTTTCATCCTGAAATAGGAAATGTTGACCTACAAATTCTTTAACGAATTAAAAAAGTTGTCTCGTTAGAAGGACAATAATTTTTAGTTTTTCATAAAAATATCACGATTTTTTGTGGTCACCCATATAATGACCATTTTCTTTACAAAATTGTTCTTACCAATTCAATCAATTTTATGTACTGCAAGCCGACTTTGAGATTCAGGTCATTGCGCTGCGTTTCATTCGTGACTATGAAATATCGTAATGTCATTTTGAGTATTTTTCTTACCATCAAATGGAGGAACGTTTTTATTGTAGTCCTTCAGAATGTTTTGGGTTAATTTTAAATAATCTGGAATATTCAATTCTTTGTAAACGAGATCATATCTCTTGCCTGATCCAAGTGATATTGAAGTTCCGGAGCAAATTAGAAGCAATAGAATTTTCATATTGTTATTAGATTTTAAGGCAAAGTTTAGAGGCTAATTCTCCAAGCGTAGGTGCTTTAGGTAGGTGAAATCGGCATCGTTAATATCGAATTTCATTGCCAAACTCGAGACATTAGGCATGAAAAGTCAATGAATTTTATGGAAAAAGTGCGTAGTTAGGAAATAATGTGGCATGAAATTTTTATTGTCTTGATAAGGAGTTTCAGAAAAGATTTTTTCCAACAAATTTTTGATGAATGAAACAATTGACATAATGGAGTAAAATAGAGATTACAATTATAAAGACCGCAAATAGTTTTACTAAGTTTAGTTTTCTAGAATTCCCTATCCAAATTTATGACTTTTGATGTAACTAAGATATTCACGCAGAAAAAAAATAAAAGAAAACAATAATTTTTGACCAAAGAAACTAACAGAAGTAGTTTGCGAAATGAACACGTTTTTTTCCAATATAATAGAACGCCTGCGGACACGCACTTCCTGACAATAGTTTCCACTGAATAGTAAATGGTGAATGACCATTTCTATGGGTGGCTCATTGAATCTGATGATGCCTTACCACTTTGAAGGGTACTTGCTTACCATTTTTGAGGCTTCCAATGACCACTTTTTTAACGAAAACGAAAATGCAAGTGGGGCTTACTTCTCTAAATCTCTCGTTTTACACACTATTTCGCATGTCATGAGGTCATGCGTGTCACGTCGTTTCCAAGTTGCCAAATTAATGGGTATCATCATAACCTATTTAGATGTTCAGTATAAAAACGCTGGAATAGTTCAAAGGTTATCTCATTCGAATCATCACACTTCTTCTTTGTTTTATCACCGCTGATATTGGCTTTGATTTACATTCTCTTGGATAGAAAAGTTGCATTCTTCATCGAAACCCCAAACACTATCTGTTAATGGTTGCACAATAACTGAATTCATTCTAAAATTCCACTGGCCATGAAACATTTCTTGTTCTTCTGACGAGATCGTTATATATTCCATTAAAAGTTTTCGATCCAGAGCCATAGGAACATCTGCATCTTTCTTGACAATATGCATCATCCATGCGAAATGCTCTACATCTTGAAACGGAAGATATTCCATGCCCATTAAAATGAGCTCAGCAGAAAGGTTTGCGATCATTTTTCTGAAAATTAATATTTTAAATCAATATGCAGGAAAAATAAACTAAGCAATAATGCCATTGTTGGAAAAATCAATGAATAAAACTTTTCTGGATGGAGAGTGATGCATGCCCACGGACTATGATACGTTTCAGTATCCAAGAATAGCAGGGCAATGTGATCAATGATGCTCTAAAGGCCAGAATAAAATAATTTTATAAAAATTGTAGGATTCGACTCTGAAAACAGGTTCATGAAAAATATAGTCCAATCGAGTATGACTGTGCGGCTACGCACGCGCTATTTTGTTATATTTTGTAATCCTTTCGCTTATAGATTTTTATCTCTCTTTTCACTCTTTCTCTGATTTCTAGAGATCGCTGAGCGCTTGTTTTTATTAAATCAATACAACCTTCTTTCAATATCGCGTATCGTTATATCAGATCCGCATTCCGCCTTTACCAACCCCGACTGAGTGACTACTCAATCGCACAATGGTTAAAATTGTTAATTATCAGTGTATAAATGTCTCACTCTGCCATAATGTTAGCTAGTTCTTTTGAAGAATATCTAAATTTTTGTAACATCAAGCCATGTGTCATTCCGAATTCCATAAGGCAAACAATCTTGTTTCTATCAAATTTTTCAAACTTGCCAAATTGGCTTGCCAAATCCGAACTTATCGATTTCTACTCTAGACAAACATTGACGTGTATCCTCTCATCGATATTTCGTTGAAAGCTAGGTTTCTAATAGACACCATAGTCATGAGGCGTTCCTTGGATTGCTTGAAATTTGTGTGTTCACCTGAGGCTGTAAGTTGCAATTTTCAAAAATCCTCGTCTCGTTCGCTCTGATTTTTCAAATTTTCGTTGGCTTTGGAAGAGCTAGTGGATTTATTTTTCGACTTTTTGAAACATTAAATTCATTTAGTTTCTACAATTTTTTTAAATATCGAAATTTTTATCCAACCCCTTTAATTTAACTAAATCATTGTATATAGAGTATCTAGAATCTAAGAGAGTGTATTTTCGATATTCGCAAGGATGATTGTCATGCCACGGATGCCACATCGCACGCGATTGGGACTGGTAGAAATGTCGTGCCACCATTTCCTTTTATTTATCTATTTTATTTTAGGCTGCTATCACCGCACTAATCATTTTTGGATTCTATTCAAATTTCGAACCTATTTCTATATGTCCAGTTTATATTCTTCCAGGATCGGATTCTGAAGATGCACTTGGAGAAGCGTAATTAAATTTCACGAAACTCAAAGAATTTTGTGTTCGTTTAGAAATAAAGATGCAGGTCAAATGGATGCAGGTCAGTGAGAAAAATGATGAAGAAAATTTCATCAGTCCAATATCGCTGGATCTAATAATCTGAATAAGGGGCAATACGATTCTAGTTCAAGTTCTGAGTGACTTTTTCATTTTACAAATAAAAAAAATCATTAGATCGGTAATTTATGAATTATTCAATCTTAATCTTAAATTTGAATAATTTATTTGTAAATTTTTTATTCAGCTGACGGTTTCGCACAAATAGAGGACGAGTCCTTGATTCCACACCATCCATTCGACAACCACTGCAAATTCCCGCTCTCGGCGACATACCCATTTGATTTATCGGTGCTGATAAATTTTTATTCAAGTTGCATTTGCATCATAATTCCAGAATTTTCGAGTGGGTGAACGATTGCGTCAGTTGAAGTGTCCCATCAAAAACTATCCATTGGCTTCGCAGGACAACGAAGGCTACCTCTACATACACAACCATTTTGAGCACTATGAAAACGTTACTGAAGGAGTCAATTGTTCGGTATAAAAACGGGTTAAATAGGATTTGCAAAACGTTCTTCCTTTTAGATAATTATCATAGAAGGTGGCATCCGAGATGCAGAAACAGGTCGAGGCATGAATGATGTGAACGAAGTCAAGACTTTCGCAGTGAGTTGAAGTTAAAATAGTGTAATTAGTAGACATTTCCAAACAAGATGCGCACGAATTTTTGAAGATATTTTTTCAAAAAGTTCCAAGTCATGACGCAATCTGAGAAAGACTCCTAATAGTCGCTTGCATTAGAAGGTCTTGTCATTATATATTCATGCCATGTGGATTTTTAATAAAACATAATGCTTTACGATCAAAGTGTTTTAGGGCATCGAAAACAAGCGATTGTGGGTGAATGCTGACGCGTACATCGTGCGATGCAAGGCGAATGATAGTATTGTTTGGGAGAAATCGTTTGCGGGAATAAGGGACATCACGAAGGAGAAGAACACCGTCACCGAGGCGAAGGATATTCCTGCATTCGATAATTGGGGAAGAAAACTCAAAGAAGGCCCAAAGAAAGCAAAGAAACCTGACAGATATTCGATCGACATTCTTGGATTCGATTCTACAGGTCTGGCATTAGCATGATTGATTTTATGGACTCACAAAATTTCAGCTAGGGCCATGTTTGTCAGACACATGCCGAGAACAGTAGACGCCATGAACAAACTCGGTTACCATTTCTTCTACGGATACAATAAGGTATAAATGACATTGAATGAAGACATTTGAAAATTACCAATTGAAAAACGTTTCCTTCACTTTTCTATGTCAAAATAACCCAACTTACTGGGATTTTGAAAATGTTGATATCTTCAAATTTTTCAATTTCAGATTGGAGACAATTCCGCGATAAATTTGGGACCGATTTTGGCTGGCGATTTGCCAGGTCTGTGAAATTTGGTAAAAAGAAAACATTGTCAAATTTCAGAAATAGAAAACGAGTCTAAATTAGATGTAAGTGGTGACATTAATGCTGACTGGTTGATGCCGCAACACAAGCAGCTCGATCCAACAAATATTCCATTCCTTTGGAAGATGATGAAAGAAAGTTTGAGTTTTCTTCAGTAAAATTTCACGACATGATTTTTAAGAGTTTGGATGCCGAAGCATGCTGAACGACGACATTTCATCAACATTTCTTGGGCTGTTCCACTACCCTATGTACGAGTTCCTTAATGGATTTACTCAATCTCCTGCCGATCATTTTTATCGAGTCTACTACGTCTCGATTTACAAGGTGTGTTGAAGCTTATTTTAAACTTCGGATGATAACAATTTGTCAATAAGAATAGAGAAAGTTAAAAAAATAGATGTTTTCTTCTTTAATTCCCTATTGTGGTGAAACGAGATTTCAAGATGTAAGATTATTGCATTGCAAAAAATTCGATATTTCAGAAATGGACTTATAGTCAATGCAAGGACGGCGACCAGATCCAGAAGGAGTTTCTCGATTTGTGGTTTCGATTTGCTAATCAGTACAAGGATATCTGCCATTTCGGATTTTCGTTCATCACGACTTTGACTCACGATGCTGGATTGACGCTGGAGGTGTTGGACGAGCATGTGGCTGGCAGGCTGGCTCAGCTTCACTTGACAGGTAGAAAATTAAGTCCAAGAAATATGATACTATCATTTCATATGGCTAAAATGAATATTTGTGGATGAGAATCATTAAAATCTATTTTCTGGTGAAGAGTAAGGTTTTTGACTCAATTCATCAAGAAGTTCTCCTTCGGTGCGATAAGTGATCTTTCATCAAAGTTTTGAAAAAAACGCATTGCACTGTCGATACGAATTTGGTTTATTTTACTGCAGGCGCTCTCGATAACTCTGTCTCAGTCATTCTTGGAGATCACGGGAATCGTATTGGATTGCAGAAATACAGCTATTCAGGCAAGTCGTGTCGTTATTTTCAATAATGCAATATTGAATTACAGGAAGGATTGAGGAGCGAATGCCATTATTGGCTGTCAAATTACCCAGTGATTTTGCGAGGTTATACCCAAAGGAATATTCAAACTTCCTAAAGAATAAATATAAGTTGGTTAGGTAAGTTCATAATGTCTCATTATTATGCATCATTTCGTCTTGAGCAATTTCGACGTGCACCAGATGCTTGAAGACATAGTGCTAATGCGAATTGGCCAGAGCGAAGTCAGTCGTGAAGGCAGAGGAATCAGTCTGTTTGCAGAGATTCCGAAAGATAGGTAAATCCATAACTTATTGAGGGAATATCATATTCATCGAGTTTTTGACTGGAATAATGTCTACAAAGTCATTGGACATTCACAATTAATTGTCAGAGTTAACTTTAAAGTATCCAAAAAATTAAATTAAAAAACTAACAATATTTTAAAGAACCTGTCGAGACGCATATATCGCCTACAACTTCTGCACCTGCATGATCGATCGGGCGAACGTGAAACCCTACAACAATAGGGAGCCAAAATCGAATGAAGAGCGAAAACAGGTTGGATGTTTTCTGTTATGAATTAGAACAAACAATTCATGCTCGATATTCAAGTTCTATCTGTAAAGTTTGAGATAGTATCCAAAGATTTTTCTTTAAATTTAAAATTAGTTACTTCTTTGATTAAAGCAGTGAGATGACGAAGATCCATTATGACTGTTGACTAATCAAATAGTTTGCGATTCGATCAAGCGACAATTCTAAAAATCTCAAACTGATCCGAATTGTAGTAATTCGACCAATCAAATCGGATCGGATATACCAATCTTGAAGTTTACCAAGGAATATACCTGATACTTACACCTGTGTTGTCAATTTGACCATTTTAATTTCTTCTTCAGAGATCACTCGAAAAAATAAAGGAATGGATTAGAGATATTGAGGAATTGAGTCAATGTGTGCACGCTGACTCCGTCAAAATTGAAGGTGCTAAATTTTTCACTTCAAAATGTGAGCTACTAATTTTTAGGCGAAATTGAAACAATGGGAATCAATCCATTCGTTAGACATGGCTTCAGAACATTAACTAATCTGACAAATAATGCCGGTGTCAAAGATAGGGAAGCCATAGCAGATGTAGGCATGGCACAATTTTCCTGAATAACTTCATGAATTCAGTACTTCTTCCATGAAATGACAGTGTCAGCAACGACTTTGCTCGAAGACAAATTAATGATGCTGTTTCGGGTTGAAGAGCACATTATAAATGTGAGTAGCATGCACTTTGCTGATAATGATACTTAAATGCCAAAATAATGGACATCTTGTTTTATATTATAGTCAAATAGTTTCTCAAAACAAAGTTTACATAGGATTTGAAATTCCAGGACGCCTATAAAGTAGTATTCGAACCATTCGTACAGTCAGCCACTCCCAACACTTGTCATCGGCCATCACTCACTGAAACTTGTGAATGTTTGAAGAAGCAAACGTGATTTCCATCGATGAATCAGTGTTGTAGCTGGTTTTGCAATTGATAGAATAGCAATTATGTAGATATTTAACGGGTAATCTCATCAATGAGGTATTTTGGGCTATTTTCATCGTTTTCATGAATAAATAAATCGTCTCAATTTTATCGATTTATTTATTTTACAAAATTTGAGAAAAATAAACTTGTGGATAGCTAAATTATAGTTTCGGCTATATAAAATCTCATACTTTAAACAACCAAAACATGCCAACAGGGTAAGAAATTGAAAGGGGAAGAGAAATGTTTTTTTCTTTCAAAATATTTTGCATGATTTGATGTTTCCAAGTTCCAATCGTTTTTATATAGGTACTATTATTCTTTGAATACTAGCTTAGTATTTTCAGAAGATCAAGTTGAATGCTTCTAGAATGCAGATGCAAACTTTCATATGCTATCACTTTATTAATCATTGAATAAGAGCAATAAAAAATTAGAAGGGAAGTATGCCATTAATCTACTGATATGGATAAAATATTGAATGATAATAAGAAGTAGCGTATTTAAGACACGGGCATAAAGAATTATTTCAGTATTTGTGGCATCATTCTGAAATTTTGATAGCAATTTGATCTCAGTGATGCGAGTTTCTAAAATTGTATTTTTATTTTGCATATTTTTATTTGTAAAATTTGCTCAAAGTTCACCAGAATGCGGACCATTGGAATCGTCTTATGGAAGCAAGTATGAACACTAAATTTTTCCCTGTATCATTTACTTTACTTTGATAAACTTGAGGTATGAATTATTGGAACAGAGGCATAAGTATTTCGCAAAGATATTCAACATTTTCTTCAGTATTTAATCCTTTTAAATTTCCATGATGTGCAATATCATTTTATCAAAAGATATATACGCTTTATAATTATATATACCTTCTGATTTGCACCATTTAGATGCTATCGATTCGTCAATCAAAGGATGAACTTCACGTCTGCCCAGCTTTATTGTCAAGGAATAGGTTACTCATTGGTATCAATCCACTCTTTGGATGAGAATCATTTTATACAAAGTAGAAAATTGTAAAATTCCTAATTCTCTCATTCATTAACACTTTAGAAGAAGGTGGAGATGCGTTAGATATGACTTATCAAGTGTTTTATATCGGTCTATATTCACCATCGCGTAGTACAAGCGATTGGGCCTATACCGATGGATCCGCGTTTGATTACGCAAATTGGATTCAGGGTTAATTTTAAAATGACCTTTGATTTGGTGTCTTTATTAGAAAAGTATTCTCATTTTTGAAAACCATATAATTACGAGATTTACAAGAACCTTACGATATTATCTTCTCTCGAAAACCATGGAAAATTATTGTCATTTTTTAGGAGAACCTAGTGGGGCACGTTGGAATGTCGGATTCAGGTTATCAGATGGAATGTGGCAAACAGTATCAAATTCGGCGTCAATAGGATTTGCTTGCAGTGGAATTCCCGGAAGAGCTACGTCATCAAACCCGTCAACAACGACAACCAAACGAGTAACATCTTCCCACGGAAGTGAGATAATTATAATTTCCAATTTATGATCATTTTTTCCTTAATGCACTCGAAAAGAATTAATTAAAAGATCAATTTAGCGTGCACTCCCCAAACATGTACAACGTTTACCTTTGATTGTTCGCCAAATCCATCATGCTCCTGCTATACTACATCTGATGGAGCCGGCTTTTGTGCTGACGGTTTTTCTTGCGATTATGGTGATTGTACATCGTGTCCACCAGCAACTTCAGTTTGCATCATAAATTCTTGCTGTGACACTCCGAAATGTGTAAATATTAGTGAAAGTTATATTTGTTACAACTCGATGGACCACCACTCATTCAAGCCCTACAAATTGAATACCATTAGGCGTGAAAATTGTGAACAAAATTCAGATTGCAAATCGGGAAAAAAATGTAAACTTTTTTCGACTGGGCAGCATTATTGTGATTGATATGGATTTTCACTAGCCATGAAATAAACAGTTCAAAATAAGAAGGTTGAAAACTACATACATTGAGCCATGTATACAATAAAAGGCTTCATGCATCTTGCAAGTGCAAAAAGCCCCAAAAACGGCGTTGAATATGACAATTGAGCAATTTTCATAGAGAAACATATGTGTGTTAGCAGTCATGACCATGCCATGAATACAATGTTAAGCAGCTTCAAAAAAGTAAACAGGAACGAAATTGTTATCCTAGAATCAGCACACTAAGTCTTAGCATTCTTATGCTCCTAATGAAATTTTATATACTTTTTTCTGTATTCTGTGTAATTAAAGTTGTTTCCATTTCAACAAAGCAAGTCACTTCATTTTCTCAAGAAAAAATAAAGTTCATGTGCAGGAATACTTTTCACGAAAGGTGTACAAATAAGGAATAAAAAATCATACAGGTCATATAATAACATCTCTGCGTAAGTGCAATTCGGATGAATCTTTCTTGTTTCTGTCCCTGAATCTCATTTTGTTTATTCAGCAACGAATATAGACACTAAACTCTGGGAGTTTTATGACTGCATTCGGAAAAGTTCACTTACATATAAAGGATATTTCATAAAAATATTTTTTCCAAAAAACCATTAATTAGTAATAAGAATCAAAAATGATCCATTTATTTATATAAGAGATATGAACTTCCGGAAAGGTTCATATAAAGAGTCAATCCAAAATGCAAGAGACGTTCTACTGCAACCTTACGATATTGAGGTCTCTAACATCAAAAGGTATGATATTTATCCTCTACAGCTGATACTATTGTTTGATAATGATCTTCAAAATTCTGTAAATATAAAATTCATATGCATTTGTGATTTTTTATCCCAAATATCGTGAGCATAGGGGATAATCTTTTTAGGTTTCGCAATAATAAAAAAATATGTAGCATGAATAAAACTTTTGTCCTATCCTATATCCATGATCACTATGAATTCATCAAATGGATGAATCGACTGTTAATTCAGAACGATGTCGATTGCTGTCTTCAGTCTCGTTCTGATTTCATCGATTCTCGATAGAGCATCTGCAGGTGAGACAACAATTGCAATCAATCAATTTCTGAAATTTCTCACATTGTTAAAGCAGTGTATTTCATTACGTGCCGATTTAGATTGTTCCGCCTGCCCTAACGGTCCTCGACTTATCGCTTATGGAGCAAGTGTTGATCGTAATTATTCAGAGTGCAAATTTCATCTTTTTCATTTTCTGAAATTTCTAACAATAAAGACATTTTCACTGTTTTGCATTAGTAGCAAAAAACAAATTCTTTCACGCTAACAACGATTTAGTAATATTATTTTAGAGTTCGGGACAGTGCGGATATAAGCCAACATCAGCAAGCATTGTGGATACATCATCTGGCGGATTCTGCGAAAAGAGCATCGTCTGCGCGAATCCGAATAACCGAATCGCAATTCACTACTCCGACCGACCTGCCTGTGTCAAGTCGAACTTCGCTTCATTTCCACTCAGATGTGCCAGTGGAAAGTGGACTGTAAAGACTTCAAGTGGTTACAGGCCGGTTGATGAAGTCTACTGTGATGGAATCGAAAGCAAGCATGATTCACTAATAAATTTATGCTAATGAAATTAAATGTAGATCCCGCCTACACAGTACCTTCTCCAAATATGCCATCCTCTATGTCACCAAATACGATGTCACCTATGCCATCCTCTATGCCGTCATCTATGCCATCATCTATGCCAGCCTCTATGCCGTCATCTATGTCACCAAATACGATGTCCCCTATGCCATCCTCTATGCCACCAAATACGATGTCGCCTATGCCATCCTCTATGCCGTCATCTATGCCATCATCTATGCCAGCCTCTATGCCGTCATCTATGTCACCAAATACGATGTCCCCTATGCCATCCTCTATGCCACCAAATACGATGTCGCCTATGCCATCCTCTATGCCGTCATCTATGCCATCATCTATGCCAGCCTCTATGCCGTCATCTATGTCACCAAATACGATGTCCCCTATGCCATCCTCTATGCCACCAAATACGATGTCGCCTATGCCATCCTCTATGCCGTCATCTATGCCATCATCTATGCCAGCCTCTATGCCGTCATCTATGTCACCAAATACGATGTCCCCTATGCCATCCTCTATGCCACCAAATACGATGTCGCCTATGCCATCCTCTATGCCGTCATCTATGCCATCATCTATGCCAGCCTCTATGCCGTCATCTATGTCACCAAATACGATGTCCCCTATGCCATCCTCTATGCCACCAAATACGATGTCGCCTATGCCATCCTCTATGCCGTCATCTATGCCATCATCTATGCCAGCCTCTATGCCGTCATCTATGTCACCAAATACGATGTCCCCTATGCCATCCTCTATGCCACCAAATACGATGTCGCCTATGCCATCCTCTATGCCGTCATCTATGCCATCATCTATGCCAGCCTCTATGCCGTCATCTATGTCACCAAATACGATGTCCCCTATGCCATCCTCTATGCCACCAAATACGATGTCACCTATGCCATCCTCTATGCCATCCTCTATGCCATCCTCTATGCCGTCATCTATGCCA